>LR750396.1:197271-255253 GCA_902729485.2 Mus minutoides | reverse complement strand
CTCCCCTCCCCCTCTTCCTTCTCCCACTCCCCTCTTCCCCCCCTCTCTTTCTCTCTCTCCCTCCTTCATCAGCACCATTCCTGCTTCCATACTTCCCACTTTGATTATCATGACTGATGGTCATTCTGAACCTATGAGCAAACTACCACTTAAATGTTTTATTCTGCATATTGCTTCTGTCACAGTTTCTCTTCACAGCAATTGAATGGTAACTAAGACAAAGGATCATCATTTTATGACCACAAGGCTAAAGTTAATGACAAGGAAGAATAAAAATCTATCTGACCATTTTTGGACCACAGTATCTTTATGACCAGGGACATCTAGCATTTGAAGATAAGGCAAGATTTTGATGGAAAAGAATGTGATGCTTCCAGGTGAAGGCTTTCTGGCTTTGTGTATCATCCAACTATGCACAGTGAGACACAGGAAAGTCCTGGCTGAGAGCCAGGAGGAAAGGTCATGGGCCAGCAAAAGGATGGGTAATGGTGTGAACATATAAAGATCATTCTCTCCAATCTGAGGTCAAGGTTTTAAAATACAGGTAGATTTGTTAAAATGAGAAACTCTGATTAAAAATTAGCTCATCTGTGAGAGACAAACATTGTTTAGACTGTCCTCATGTGAGACATAGAAGTCTCACAATTAAGATTGGAACTGACAATTTTTCAAGCAAATTCTGTGATAAAACCAATGTTTTAAAAATGTCTTGTGTTCAACCTGACTTTCAGTAGAAAATAAATTCCAGTTCCTCTATAAAAACAACTTGGCATTTTTCAGTAATACTTTTTAATGAGGATTGCTGTGAGCTATAATATAATGAAGTTTGTTTAAAAGTAGAGCAGACTGGTAATATTTGCCATAACAATAAGGCATATGGTAAAACAGTTGTGATTTACTGGCATAAGCTTTCAGTTTTTGGAAACCTAGAGGCTTTCTGCATAGTGGACCCTGCCTTCATATTCTGTTTGCAAAGGAAACAAAGCAAACAATATGCTCAGATTACACTAGCTTTGTATGTAGTTACAACATTTTCCCTGTAGGTTTATGGATGTAAATATGGGTTGTTTTCATATTGAAAAGTAGAGGACAGTTGAGACGATTTCTCTGATGATTCATATTCTATAAAACTTAAGTATACTAGACATACAGGAAACTTAACATATAGAAAATTGTGTCATTTTAAAACACAAGGAATTGATTCAGTGCTATCATTGATAAGTATGGGATCTTGAATTCTGACTCTCACACATGTACTTTGAGATTGTTAAAGTCAGTTAGAGGATTTACACATGAGTGCCAAGAACAGGAATGGGGATGTGCTACAGTACCAAAGTCAATCACACATGAGGTCAGAGTTTCATCAAAACAGGAATCTCCATGCAGACCTCAGTGGCAAACCAATAAACAGCATTTCCCATGCCAAAACAAAGGAGCAGGCTGCCTTTGTTTTTATAACTTTAGAGATTCCAAATGAATAGTGAATGGATCCCCTACCCACTTTCTTTTTATAGCATATTAATTTAATATTTTTATAAAAGCCATATATATCCCTGTATGTATTATTGTTTTTACTGCTGTTCTATTTAACTAGTATGTGTATGCCTGCAGGAATTCCCCAACTTGTCATCACGAATGTATTAAAACAGAAATGGAAACAAGCTAGCTGCTAAATGGCTTTCCTCTGGTTTCATTAATCTGTGTTTGTGGCTTGTCACTCACACTTTGCACACAGTTAGAAATGTATAACTGTGAAATATTCTCCCACTTAGGGATTACCTTGTCAGGCAGCATGATATAATCATTTTATTTTACTCCCCCCACCATAATCAGTTTTATGAAAATTCCCCCAAACATACATTCCCAACTTTGCCTTTTCTATCATCCATTTTCTTCCTTTACAGATAATGTCCTTTTGTAGCAGATTCAGAAGAGAGGTAAAAACAGATCACTGGAAGTGGCTAACACGGTGCTAATAATCACACTACCCAGATGGATACCTGGGAGGGTGACAGAGCTCTCAGAGTTTCACTGCTAGCTCCAAGCTAAGCATGGAGACAGGTGGACGAGTGGTTATTGATAGACTGCCTCAGAGTGCCATTTTCTTTCCCTCTTTTGTGCTGGTCACAAGGAAAAACACTATTAAAAAAAAAAAGCATCACTTCTGTTTTTCATGGCAACTAATATTTGTGATTTCCACATCACCTGTCCCTGTCCTACACATAGATAAAAGCCTTTGGGGCATACCATTTCAGCCCTTTCAACTTAATCAGTTCATATTTACTCTGAAATCTTAGTCATCTTGAAAACCTTAATAAAAACCTCCATCATTTACTTCAGCCCCAAAGGCTGAAGGAAAAAAAAATAATGTATATATTTCATAAAAGTTCAAATACTAAACCTATAACTTTTATTAAGCATGTGAGTAAAATAAAAATGAGTTTTAAATAATATAGTTGTGTGAACTATATTATTATAAATATATTAACTATATTTTTGTCAGATAAGTGTAATAAATAGGCCATATGAGTTACAACACACTTTGAATACTGTTTGCATGAAAAGCTAGGCTCTACTTTGGAATCAAATGTGTGTGTTTATCAAGTATTAATGTCTAACATGGGGCAGATTTAAAAATCAGAAGGCATTTGTTTCCCATGATAAGCAAGTTGCAGAGAGTGAGTAATCACTGCTAGTACTTCTTGCTTGTCCAGACATTCCAGGAGAATTCAGTTCAGTTTCTCAGTGCTTCTAGATTCTGGAAAAAAAGTAAAAGGTTGGTTGGTGGGGAAACAGCTATTATTGTTCCCTTTCCTTCACAGTGCCATGTGCATTAGACCTTCAGTTGAATACAAATAGATGGAAATCTGCTCTGAAATGTAAATTAATAAGAGCACTGTGAAGTGGCTTCAGACTACAACGTGTAGGCTTCTCTTCATAACAGGAGGGAGGATAAGAGTTCTGATTAGCCACACAACACAGCTTACCTTACGATTCATCTCTGCAAATCGGCAGTTTGGGTGCCCTCCAGTAAGATTTTATGAACATCGGCTTGGCATTTGGCAGAAGTACAATACCAGTTGTCCAGATATCATTTTTCTCAATGAGCACATGTTTATATGTTAAATAATCACAGAACCAAATCAATTGCAGTTTCATTCCTATTGGCTAAGGTTGGTGCCCTGTGCAGTGTACTTATATCTGTAGAAGGCTAAACATTGCTAACCTTGAAAAATCCTAAAGAAGCTGACTGTTTAATTCTGAGTCAGACTTATAAGAACCTATATATGGCCGGGCGTGGTGGCGCACGCCTTTAATCCCAGCACTCGGGAGGCAGAGGCAGGTGGATTTCTGAGTTCGAGGCCAACCTGGTCTACAAAGTGAGTTCCAGGACAGCCAGGGCTATACAGAGAAACACTGTCTTGAAAAAAAACAAAAACAAAAACAAAAAAAAAGAACCTATATATGATGTAGGACCTGAACAAAGGCTGGGCTTAGGGTAGCTGTTTTAAAGTAGGCAGACTGGATTTGACTTCAGTTCAGTACCAAGTCCTTACCTCTTGCTGGGCATCATGCTGGGCTCCATAGTGGGAAAGCCTCAGAATGAGTCAGTGCATTCTGTCCTAAGCATCCTGGAGAAGAGATGCTTTCAGAATGTTCTGATCTAATGAGTGGTCTTTCAGTTCATCTTTAGTTTAATAAGTGACTCATTTAATTACATGGTGGTAATTCCTTCCTGGCCAAGGGCAAGTAGAGTGTAAATAGGTTGCAGAGAGGTGCTTCCGTTCTTGAATACTGGAATCACTATTGTGGCTGTGAATCATGTGCCTCCTTCCATAGTCCACAGATTTGAGAAACTGAACAAATATTGCCCCATCCTGGAAAGATAAAATGCAGGGTTGAGTCTGGAGTTACTTGTCTGAGATGTATCTGCCTCTTCCTGCTTGCTAGAAAGCTTTTATTCTAAG
Organism: Mus minutoides; assembly: GCA_902729485.2. Classification (NCBI taxonomy): domain Eukaryota; kingdom Metazoa; phylum Chordata; class Mammalia; order Rodentia; family Muridae; genus Mus; species Mus minutoides. The sequence continues at coordinate 251,285 of LR750396.1, read as the reverse complement.
CTCCAAAGGCAAATGGTTCAATCATCAGTGCATGGCAGGTGATTTCCCTGTATCTATATCAGCTTACCTCTGGACAAAGCTGGAATCCATTTCTAGAGAATCCCTTTCTTTTTTTAGCAGTGCATAATCACATAATATAGTGTTTAATGAGCTGAATATTCAGGGAATAAGCTCTTGTTTACTTGAGGCTATGAAAATGATTCTCTAAATGTGTTTTAACAGCATAAAACATTGTTATGCTGAGGCCCTTTGTCATCTCTAGATAAATGCTAAAGTTCTTAATGGCTCTGGATGGACTTGTGACCTACCTCTTAGTGAAGAGTTTTATATGGGTTGTGTTGTTTACCAGTGCCCTCCTCTTAAATTAAAATGTTCTTTTTTTGTCTTATATTTCCAAAAGCTGCTGTTATAACATAGTTATGTTATAAGTGGTTAAAAGTGAAGTATAAAGGTAACACAGAGGATGGATCTGATAATGATTATACACAAGGAATTACATACCATCAAAAATGCTTTCGCATATTGTCCTAAACCACAGTCATTGAGTATGGCATTTATTTTTTTATTGATGATAGATAGGTATAACTTGTTTTAAATTCTTAAAAATCTATATCCATTTATATACTTAATAACATTATCATTTGTTGGAATTAGAACTAGTTAAATGAAATATGTCCTAAACATTATTTAAATATCAACTAAAAATCCATTCAAAACTTAGACATTTGTTGCAAAAGCAAAATACTTTCAGAGAAGAAAAGTTCAAGTACTTTAAAATGTTGACATGGACAAGGAATTTTGGGGAAAATGCTCACTAAGACAAGCAACAAAAACAAAAGTAGAAATAGGATATTTTGTCAGATTTAAAGACACAGATAAACAAAGGAAACAACAAAGAGACAGCTTAAACAGTGGGAGACTTTGTAGTCTACTGACATAATGTGGACTTACTATAAATATATATGAGATGCAACCCAACACCAAGCCAAAACCAAGGGCAGTTGAAGAGTAGTCATGCTTCAAAATAAGCTGTACAAATGGCCAAAAGGTATGGTAATATTTTCAACACTGGTAATAGCCAGAAAAATACGGATCAACTCACTCCAGTTAGATTGTCTGATATGAAGAGCAACTGGTAACAATTGATGGTCAGAATGTGGAGAAAGGAGAGTCCTTATACACTGTTGGTAGGAATGTAAGCTATAACAGCCATTTTGATAAATTCTTTTCACTTTTTTCCTTGAAACACTAAAATATGGAATGACCTGAACTTTTCATCAGTAGATGTATGGATGATGAAATGTGAAACATGTAAGTAGTGCAATAGTCACAAAGCTAACCATAAAAAGTAAAATTTACTCTTCTTTACGACAATGGGGATAAACCCAGGAAACATTATGCTAAGCAAAATAAAGCAGTACCAGAAAGATTAATGCTGTGTAATTCCATTAATGCATGCAATCTGAAATTGTTGCCCTCATAGAACATGAACACAGTGAAGACTAACAGGGGCTGGGGTTGTCATACGTTATGGTATGAGACTGGATAGGTGCTGATTGAGGATGCAGGACTTCAGTTGAATGGAGGAAGGTGTTGTTTTAAGAGATATAATGATAGGTCACCACACTATCATATTCTTAAAGATGCTGATGTGCATGTTAAATGTTACCAAGTTGGCCTGAAGCAATATATATATATATATATATATATATATATATATATATATATATATATATATATATATATATATATACACACATACTCATCAGGCATTGCCACATTATATAATATACACCTTCCAAAACATCATGGGAAATTATTTTTAGATGCACTTTAAGGTTATTCCCAGATTGTAAATCTTATAATTCCACAATTAGTTCTTTCAAATTATAATTGAGAGTTATTTCTTAACTACCAGTTATTGATATGAAGGAAACTATTTGTAAGCACTTCATAAATCAGTCGTGTTTCTAATTTCACATTCTTTAATGACAAGCATGTTCTCTGCTCTATTCTGAGACCAGTGTCTCAATGGCTGTTTTATTTATTCTGAACTTCCTTTTTCCAAATTGTTCCAAGGCTAGGCAATTGCCAAAGGTTAGGAATTTGTTTCTGGGAATCATCCAAGAGAGTGTTGGAATCAGGAAGAGAGGTGATGTGCCAAGAGAGAACAAGTTGTGAGTCTTTTTCTCCATGAAACAAAGAACAGGATTCATTTCCTTCTGGTCTGCCAAGTGAAGAAGGCCTCCGAAGCCTGCTAGGCTAGCAGAGTTTGCAAGGGTTGGGCAGGCCATATCTCATAATGAACGTCTTCTAAGGCCATTTGTTGCATCTTCAGATAAGTATAGAAGTAGTTTCCTCAGATAAAGAACGTGCATTTGACATTTTAAAACACAGCTCTGTGTGTGTATGTGTGTGTGTGTGTGTGTGTGTGTGTGTGTGTGTGTGTGTGTGTGTATGTTAATACAGATGCTTGCAATCACAAAAATATTGTTTTAAAGCAGATTTGTGGTAGTTTAAATAAGATTAATGGTAAATTAAAATACCTAAGGATGGCTTGAGAATGTGAAAGATAGTTTTTTCAATACTGATTCTCAGAAAGCATAAGGCACCTAGATGGATGTCAGATGTTAGTTGATTTTTTTTCTCTTTGAGACTGAGCCATAATGTTTTTCTTTATTGCACTTTCTATATTAGACAGATTTCATGAGTTCAACTTCTGTGAAACAGAAACCAGACATTTGGTGACCATAGTTATCTGAAAAAATATATTGCTCAGAGAATTGAAAAGCTCTATATCTGAATTGAGGCTCTCCTGACTCAAACAGCTAATTATTTTTATTGGCTTACAGGAATTTAGAGTTGGCCTGGCAGTTGGGACTCCAATTTTAATCATTAGGCACATTAGTGAGATAGGTGATTCCAGGTGAGGGGCTATCAATTACCACAGATTTTACAGCCTTCAAATTAAGAATGTCCTAATGAAGGAAGCCAATGAAGCCTTGAGAACTCTGTGGAATTTGAGGATTGTTTGTAATTTACCATAGAATCATTATTATATTTGTAATTTACCATAGAATCATTATTATATTTATCGTAATGTTCTGTACTTATGGGGATTAATAGGCCTAAATATGAAAGGATGCCTGCTAATGACATTAACAGGAGCCATAATTATAAAATCTAATTCCCAATAAATTCTTCAACAGTTATTTAGTAATCAGATTTTTTTGAGGTTAAATGAAAATTAAATAGATGCTTTATTTATAGACATTAGCAATGCAATGATGCATAGTCACACTCCCTGGTAACCTCATCAGTACTATGTCTAAGCTACAGAAGGCCTCTGGTGACCACCAGCAGATGGTTGGTATCTACAGAGGCACAGGATGATTTGCAGAGTAAACTACAGCTTCTAAAATGAGAGGAATATGGGCTCTAGTCTTGGTTGTATTCCAGTAGAAGAGTGATCACTTACCACCTGCCAACATCCAGTTAGGCTTCTGTTTTTTCATCTACAAGAGGAGGGATTAACTTGAAGATAAGACAAATGATGCTAACTAGATCCTTAATGTTACGCACAGTTAGAGGAGTTCACAGCTCCAAAGTAGGTGAAGCTCAGCCATATTAGATTCATGGCTCAGTGGCAACTCATCTGGATTTTTGTGGACACAGATGCTTGGAATTCAGGATTTACAGAGGCCTCTTTCATGCTATGCCTTGGGAAACATTCTTAGCTTTATTTTGTTTCTGCTTCTTTTCTCTGATTTAAATTAGTTAACATACAAAAAGGAGATTAGCATTTTATTCCTAATTTTAAACTGTCTTAGTTATTGTTTATTGCTACAATAAAATACCGTGACCAAGGCAACTTACAGAAAAAAGAGACTATATGAAGCTCACAGTTTTAGAGAGCCATGGTCCATGATCATGATTGTGGGGATTGTGATAGGTATCTTAGAGCTGTAGCAGCTCCTGATACCTCACAACCTGATCCACAAGAATGAGACAGAGAAAGAGAGAGAGCTAACTAGAAATGGCATGGGCTTTTGAAACCCCAAAATCTGTTCCCAGTAACAAATCTTCTAATTTCCTAGTCCTTTCTGAATTATTCCACCTCCTGGTGAGTAAGTATTCAAACAGTTGAGGGTATGGGAACCATTTTCATTCAAACCACTGAAAGAACATGAAGTATTTGTATTACTATTTTTTAAACCTGTTTAGAAAATTGCTTCATTCCAAGCAATGAAGTAAAATATATTACCAAATTAAACACATTTCACCTGCCTCAGGAATTATTAAAATATATTCCACCTGCCTAAGAAATTATTAAAAGGTTTTATGAAGAGAAGATGAAATATTAATAGGTAGATCTCACCAATTTTGATATACAAAGCAAACTCTGAAGTCTACTATCTATTAATATATTGGCAAGAGGAGATAGAGGGAAGGAGCAAAACATGCTCCCCCAACCCTTTGCTATACCCCTCTGTTCAATTTCCTGACCCTCTGTAAATCACTCCCATTTCCTCCCATACCTGATCCTGCCCCCTTTTGCCCTTCCCCCCTCCTCTCTTCCCTTCAAGTATCTCCCACCCTCTACCTCCTATGAGTATTTTGCTCCCCCTTCTAAGAAGGACTGAAGCATCCACAGTCTTCCTTCTTCTTGAGCTTAATGTGTTCTGTGAATTGTATCTTGGGTATTCAGAGGAGCTTCTGGATTAATATTCACTTATCAGTGAGTACATACCATGTGTGTTCTTTTGTGACTGGGTTACCTCACTCAGGATGATATTTTCTAGTTCCATCTATTGGCCTGTGAATTTCATGAAGTCATTGTTTTTAATCTTGTCCAAGTTAGTCTTGGAAAAGACTATATAATATATAGCCTTTCTGCTACCATATGAAAATACCTGTAAATAGCTAATGCACAAAGAGAACGAGTTTATTTTGGCTCAGAGTTTTAAAAGCTCTGGCTTGTGACCAATTAACCCACTGCTTTTGGCCCAGTAAGGCAGTAAATCAGGTCAGAAACTTTTATTAAAGCAAACAAACAAATAAACAAACAAACAAATAAACAAACCCTTGTCATCCTGTTACCTCATGACCAGGAAGCAGGAGTCATATGGTCCTGAGACCATATTTTCTGCTTCAAGAAAGCCCCATACTGATCCAGAGACCTCCCATGAATTACCTCCTGGTAAGACACCCATCACCTCCCAGTTGCACCACACTAGGGTCAATTCCTTGGCCTTTGGGATTCATTCAACACTTAAACTATAGTATAATTAGCATCTACAAAGGAACTTGTAGACCTGAGGATCTGTTTAGAACTTAACATCAGATGTGAAACCTTTCTGCTGCCTGTTGGCCTCTCATTCACCTAATACTCTCATTTTCATCCTAACTCTGAAGACCAGCAAGTAAAGCTGCACCAGAAAAGTTTTTGCAAAAATACAAGGCTAGGAGCTGAAGAGATCTCTTGGTGAGGACCAGACTTCTGTTGCCTAGAACCCTTGTAAATACCACATGGTGCCCTAGCGTCACTAATCCCATTGCTTGGAAGGAAGGCTCAGTCTGCACAGCTAGAATGGCTTGGTCAGTCAGTGAGCTATATGTTCTAGTTAGCAACCTTATCTCAGTATTTGAAGTAGAGAGTGATGAGATCGACGCCAGATATATCAACCTTTGGTCTTCACAGATGTGTATACATTATACAGAATCACAGGTGCACGCGAGTGCGCATGCATGCACACACACACACACACACACACACACACAGCAAGAAGAGGAAGAAATATGGTTAATTTAGTGCCAGTCTCACTACTTAATGAGACTTTGTGTCAAAAACAAACATACAGGGCTGGTGAGATGGCTCAGCGGGTAAGAGCACCCGACTGCTCTTCCGAAGGTGATAAGTTCAAATCCCAGCATCCACATGGTGGCTCACAACCATCCGTAACGAGATCTGGCGCCCTCTTCTGGAGTGTCTGAAGACAGCTACAGTGTACTTACATATAATAAAATAAATCTTTAAAAAACAAACAAACATATAAACAAATAGATATGAAATTAGAAAATAAAACAAAATAAAAAAGCTACCAAAAATAAAAAAAACACAAGTTACCTTTATGAAATTCTCAAAGAATAAAAATAAATAAAATTTTTAAAATGAAAAATAGAAGTTAGAGGCCAATGGCCTAGGAGTTATTTTTTAATCCCATGCTACTTAATGAATAATTACATGTGAATGTGTAATGAAAGTGCAGGATCAAATGGCAGGCTGTCTTGCTTCACTATGCCCTGTGACACGGATTACATGGCAATAGCATTTGACTAGGTTCATTTTACATTTGAGCCTGCTTCCTGGAGTATGCCTGCTTTGCTTCTCAGCAAAAAAGCTAAAGAGTCCACAACACAAGGTGTGTCTGTGGCAGATAAGTGGATTTTCTGGAAGTTACTACGTGTATGTCATTGTGTGTATGTGTAGCAGACAATATGTATAATATACATATTATATATGCATATAATAGGGGAGGGGACCATCGCCTCCACCTGGAGGTCAGAAGACAATTAGTACAGTCACTCCTTCCTTCCTGTGCACCCCAGGAATTGAACTCAGAGACTACGCTTATAAAGCAATCAGTTTACAAAGTGAGCCATTCCAATGTCGCCCCACCCCCATCTCTACCCCCGGTATCATTTCTGTTGCTTTAAAAAAAATTTTTTTTTAAATTTTTCTTCCCTCACACTTCTTCATCTATCTTCCACAATAAGATATCGATCAGCTCTTGGCATACTCTGTCTCATTTCCAGACATTCTGAGTGGAGCAAAGTAGGATTCTGCCCTTGAAATGTCTCCTCATTGAGAGCTGACTGGAAAATTCTGATGGAGATAACTCGGCCCTGCCCTCTAGTGGAGAGAAGTATACCACAAAAACTTCCAAGCCCAGCTTCTGGGAGCATTGTTTAATTTAAAAGTGCTTTTCTAAACTGGTTGCTTAAAACTAAGAGCTCATTGTTCATTGATACTATAGGAAGCTTGGTCTCAAGTTCCTCACACCATGAAAATGTGGCATTCAGTGAGTCCCTGAGGCAGGTTGTATTGTACAGTAATCAAAGGACGTGCATATTCAATTTTATACAGCAAAGTTGATGCAGATATCACTAATTTAGATACCACTAAACCATCTTTCAGTAAATAAGTTTCAATGAGACTGCCTTGTCTTCAGGTCACTTTAGTAGTTTCTTTTATCTGAGCAGGGAGTAGGCTGGATGAAGTGTGGAACATTGGTAATAGGAGAGAAAGAGATTGTGTTTCCTTGATAGTCTCACATATTCACTGTGTGTCTGTCTGTCTGTCTGTCTGTCTTTGCTCTGCTCCTTCCCTTCCTTTTTTCCTCCCTTTCTTCCCATCTCCCTCTTTCTCTCCGTCTTCTTTTATCTCCATACTACATGCATGCTAAGCACATGCTATATTGCTGAGGTAACCTGGAACCCCTAGATAGTCTTAATCTTAATCTATTCATTTCCCTTGACCACCTACTAACTCCCTGCTGAACTTAGGAAGCGTTGATGCGGCAAGTCAAACCTAATGAGGAAGCTCATGTTAAGATTAGACTTTAGTACTGCAGTCAACCGAGACATGAGAAGAAAGAATGTGAAAGGGATAAAAGCTGCTTATTAGGAGTGGCACCTATGGGGAAAAAGTTAAGGCAATGGCGTTGAATCTCGGCCAGACGACTGTGAGTATAAAAATATCCATAATTTACTGAGCACCTAATGTGGACCATCTACTATGCTAGCCCTTCCTGGCACCTTCTCCCTTTAATCTTAACAGCAGCTATTTCCTGTCAGGATTCTATCAACTCTGTTTTCTGGAGGAGTCACAGAGGGAGTGAAACATTATCTTACCTAAGGTTGTAACTAGTGAGTGATGAAGCTTAGATATCTCTGTGTCTGTTGAATTCTGAAGCTATTTCCCAAAGCACACACATATGGGGAATCTCCACCTACAGTGGTTTTCTATTGAGAGGGCAGAATGTTCTGCCCCCACGCTGTGGCTAGGGCAATGATGAGGATCTTTCCTTCTCTGTAATTTCATGATATATTATTGTTTTATTGGTGTAAGATTGGTAGCAAAAACCTTACCCCATATTACAGTCCACTTCCTCAGTGTCTTGTTTTATACATGTACTGATGTACCAAGGAAAGAACAACTTTACACTTTCATAGAATTATAGTCATATTCTAAAACTATAGATACTCATAACAAAAATCCAATACTGACAGTTAATTTAAAAGGTAATATCTCCAAGCTTAAATTTTATTTTACAAATATCATTTAAACCTCAAGACCTTTATTTTGTCCCTTATGGAATGAGGAAAACGCTTTCTTTCATAAAGACCAACAAGAATGATTGTGAAGTTGTATGCAATAATTAGACTTTAATATCTTCAACAAATAACAATTGCTACTTTTAAGATATTGTTGTGGGACTGGAGAGATGGCTCAGTGGTTAAGAGCACTGACTGCTCTTCCAGAGGTCCTGAGTTCAATTCCCAGCAACCACACGGTGGCTGACAACCACCTATAATGGGATCTGACACCCTCTTCTGGTGTGTCTGAAAACAGTGACAGTATTCTCATATATACATAAAATAAATAAATATTTAAGATACTGTTGTACTACAATTATTATTGTTTTTAAAACTAGAAGCAAAAGTGCCTCCTCACATACAATGTGAGTTATAAATGAGCAACTCTGAGTGACATGTTCATGGCCTAATTTTCTTGCTGACTATGCCTTTAAAAAAAAAAAACAGAACATTTGAAGGAAAATATCTATTTTTACAAATATATATTCTTGATGTTATTATTCTGTATTTTTATTAATGTAAGAGAAGCTAACTATTGACAGCATTAATTACAACTTTCTCTAATACACATTACCATGTGATTCTTGTGACTATAAAGACACATCTTAGGGCTGGGAAGATTGGTCCGTCTGTAAAGTGCTTATGCATGAGGATCTCCATCTGAATCTCTGACATCCATGCAAAAATCTGAGTGTGGCAGTGGAGTCCTGCAATCATAGCAATGGTAGGGCAGAGACACATGGCTTTCTGGCCAGATTAACCAAATTGGTTAACTACAGTTTATACAAGAGGCCCTCTCAGAAAATACAGGGAGGGGAGTAAGTGAGAACAACCCCTGACATTGATCTCTGGATCCCACATGCATACATACACACCCATATACAAATACACATGCATACAAAAGCGGTGCACACACAAACATACACATTCACAAAGCACATCTCATACTTTACAAATAGTACTTTTTAAACTCTGTCAGCTCTTCTCTGGTATTAGAAATATTTGCAAGAGATGCAAAAAAAAGGGGGGGGGTATAACCCAAGAGTGGGTGAAAATTCCAAATGTGCAATTAGTGGGTCTATGAACTCCATTCTGTGTTCAGCCTCTATTAATGGGCAAAACTGGCTTAAAATCATACGTAGATGATCTCAGAAGCTTGTAGCTACATCCATTTTCATTCACCTGCACTCTCCACATAGTAATTCCCAGAAAGTTGATGTCTAATTCATTGCCACCACTGAATAAAATTCAGAATACAGCAGTCAATTTCTGAACTCTTTCCAAGATAGATTAGCAGTAAGAACAGAATGGAGATCTAGCTTTGCTTTACTTGACAGGAAATAATCCAGGAGAAGAAACTCTGTTGGCTTCTTAAATATCATGTGATTTTCTAGTCAGGTTGACAAGGTTCCAAGGCTTTAAATCTCTTTGTCTTTGCAAAAAATAATTTTTAATTAAATATTTAATTATTTAATTAACTGCAAATTACCCTCCTAGGACTCCTTGGGGAAATGATATGGGAAATATTTAGCATTCTCCTGGCTGTTTAATTCTCATTAGACATTGTCCTGCTCCAAACATTCCCACTGTTTCTCACCCCCATCTCTTAACCAACATAAACTGCTGAACCAAGAACTTATCTCAGTTGAAATATTTTCTGACAAAAAAAAAAAAAATGCTGACCAGTTCCTTAAATTTAGTTTGCCACCCTCCATTAGTAACTTCTTATTAAGTCTATCATTAGAGAATGTACATTTTACAATATCAGTAAGTTTAAGTACACAGCTCATTACTTCCTAGAAGAAAATCAAGACTCTTATTTAAGTTGCACGCATTGATAGAAACAGAGACCTAAACTCTATTACAAAGAGCAATCCATGTCAATTATGTAAAAAGATCTTGTTGCTTCATGGAGTTGACCCATATACATTTCTCTGTGTTTTTTCGTGTTTTATCTTTTTCTGTAATGAAAATATCAGTTTCTTTTCAAAATCAACATCCTACCTTTATATTTTATGTTTACTGCAATTTGAAAGATGGTTCTGCAGCTATATGGCAAACATTGGGTCAACTCAATGATCTTAGAAAATTAATTCTCTCACTACATCTATAAGAAGGTGGAAAGACTTACTGCTGTGGAGAAGATTTCAACTTACAGTCTGTATGATCGATCCTGAGTTAAGATTCTGACACTGTACTACTCCCAGGATTCCAGGAATAGTCCCATTTACTGAGAATCCACTTGATTTATTATCATAATTATTATGTCTATGTTATGGGATACAACACTAAGAATGTGAAATATAATAATTTTCCTCCATTCATGGAGACATGAGTCTCTCTAAACCAAAGCAAGCCATTTGAGTGTAGAATTGATTCGCTCTATGTCTTAGTCACACTTTGAGGTCAGAAATAACTCTCTCAGAAATACACACACTCACAACATTCTCCTCTCTCTCTCTCTCTCTCTCTCTTTCTCTCTCTCTGTCATACACACTACATACACCATTCTAGAAGATAAATTTCTTTACAATTGCAGAATTTGGCAAAGTGGTTAAGCTGTAACTTATTTTCTTTATTTTGGGCTTAAACTAGAAAAAATAAGGTTTAGATAAGTGACAACCTCTAATTAGTTATTGTCTCTAATGCTATAAATTAAATATTATTGATACTAAGGAATGAGATAATTCTCTTATTTTTGGTTTGTCTCTTTCTGAGTATTATTTGGCTAGCTAATGCTTATTTTTAAGTAAATATTACGTTATTAAAGTCAGTACCTTCAGTGGTGAGGAGACTATCTCAAAGCCTTTGGGTCCTGGTGTGAGAGGGCCTTAAAGCCTAGTGCAATAGGAAAGTTCAGAGATTTCAATCTCAGAATGTCTGTGTTTGTCAATCAGTGGGTTTGATTTAATTGGGGCAGAGGCTCCAGGATAAAAGGATTCCAGTTATATTCACAGGTTCTTTACTGTTTGCTTCATGGAGAGTGCCCTGTGAACAATTAGCATGAATAAAATACAGAATGTGTGGAAATAAAGAGATACATGGAGAAACATAGGAATCTCCTGCCTTATGCTAATGCTATTTAAACACTATACACAAGATATGTAGTTATCTATGAGATTCCTTTTTGGAATTACAGTATAAATACTCTATATCAAACTTAAACATACCCAATAAGTAAACATTCATCATTGGGTGGGGGCATTGGGTAAATCTGAGTTCTTCTGAGCCTGTCACAAATGGTAGCCCCTATCAATAGGACAGTGAGGACAGTTTTGATCTTGTTTTAATTAATATTGAATTTTTGTGTCAGTTTAACACAGGCAAGGAGACACAGTTATGCTCTGAGTGCAGTAAGGCACACCATTCACAGATTTTGACAGACAGAAGGAGTAATTTTAGTGGTAGGAGTTAATTTGCACTGGTATTAATGCATGAAAAGGTTGGTGATTATATCTAATTGTTGCCTTCATAGTAGCTCAATGAAAAATAAGGCTCATGAACCAAGCTGTGGGAAGCTTTGGATTATGATGGCCATGATCACAAAGATGTATTATTAAACTTACTTTTCTTCATAATCAGGTTTTAATCCTGAATTTACCTTTGAATCCATCTTTGTTTTTCTTCTGCTTTCATGCTTTTAACCCTCCTACATAAAATATTAAAACAGATGTAGAAGGGTGGGAAAATTGATAACTTCCTATCAACTGCCCAAGAAAGAAATACTTTTGAAAACTTATTTTTAAAAATTCAGCATTAACCATCTTATTGATTATTACATGTGAATAGATCACATGCATTAATGCAGACAAAAAAACTGTTCATGTTTTGTGAAGTTTCATAAAGTCTACTCTGCAAATGTTCTGTTTCTTAGGAACTGTGACCCGTCAGTCACACTGATTTAGTAAGCATTACCTTTTCTAATGTGGAGCAGGCCTTTGAAAGGGTCTATTTCCAGATTTTTTTTTTTTTTTTTGCTTGCTCGACACTACAGTATGTGCACTTGACTACATGAAACATGACAGGAAGACACTTTAAGACTTAATTTTTTATTGTCAGGATACCTTCCTCTTTATAATACTTCCTCATTTTTCTTTAATTGATCTAAAATATAGTACCTACATTGTATTTTAATTTAACCTTAAACTCTGCCATCTTCAGGATGGTGCTCTTGCCCATAGTTTTACCCAGTACAATAGTGGCTTGGTATCAATGTCCTATTACTATATCTTAAGGTAAATTTGGCTCTTGGTTTCTCTGTGTGTGTGCTCTCTCTCTCTCTCTTTCTCTCTCTCTCTCTGGTATGTGTGTCTGTGTGTGTTTGTGTATCTCTGTGTCTTTGTGTGTCTGCACGTGTATGTGTATATGTGCTTCAAATGGCAGGGTTTTCTTGAAGTTTGAAAATTAATACAAATGATTTTCTAACAGGTCATCACAGTGGCCAAATGAAGGTAAGTGAAGAGTAAGACATCAGTACATGACTTTCACACGGAAATAAAGTTTCTTTAAATGTACATGTAGACATCATATATGTGAAAAGGCTGACCTCCGACCTCATTGCTAGTCACCGACTTTTAGAAAGGCTCAGGACTAGCTAGTTCATTTCCTGTTTTCTGGATATATCTACATGGACTAAACCAGTAGCAGAAGATCTTATCTCCAGACTTTGTATCTGTCTGCCTTACATCCTGGTCTACAGACCATAAAAAGAAGATGCTGAGTGTGGGGGTACACCCTGAAATCTTTGCACTGAAGAGACATAGCAGCTGCCTGACTTTGACATAAGCCTATGCTATACTATGAATTTCAGCCTGCTATACAGCAAGACCCCATCTCTAAAACAAGCAAACTAAATAAACAAATAATGAGTTGCGTCAATTGGAATGTTGTGAGGTTTTTTTGGTTTTTGTTTTGTTCTTGGTGAAAAGAATATTTTAAGTCCCAGATCCATTGCTAGCAAAGCCCATTTTTCTCATATGGCGTACTGGTGTGATTTGAAGGCCCCATTTGATCAAGTAGACATTGTGTATTAGTCAGGGTTTTCTGGAGTAACAGAACTTAAGGAATATATATTATGGAAAATTATTGTCATGACTTACAGTATGCATTTCAACTAACCCAACAATGGGAAGCTATGAATGGGAAGTTCAATAACCAAGTAGTTACTCAGTCCCATGAGGCTAGGTGTTTCAGCTGGTCTTCTGTATAAGATGGAATCCTGAAGAAATAGGTTCCAACTCATGTGCTGGCAAGTTAAGTGTAAGCAGGTAAAGAATGGACCTTTCCTCTGTCCCTTATGTAGGCCTACAGCAGAAGGTATGGCCCAGATTAAAGGTGTGTATCACCACACCTGTATTTGGAACTTGCTCTGTCCCAGGCTGGCCTTGAATTCTGCTAGCGTGTTTCATGGGAATAAAGGCACATACAACTTTGCCTGAACCTAAGCTTTTCAAGCCACTATGCCTCAAGATCTGGATCAAAATTGTGTATCATCCCATATCAAAATCTATGTCAAAAACCTATGTCTTCCAGGCTCAGGGTCTGGATGACAAGTGTGCCCTCCACTTCTGGATTGTAGTTCATTCCAGACATAGTCAAGTTGACAACTAGGAAATAGCCATCACACCTTGGAACCAGCTCTTTCTTCTCACTGGTCACAGAGAAAAGCTGTTTCTTCTCAAAGATTTTTTTTTGTTTGTTTCTTTTTAGGACAGTTGATACTTCATTATAATTCTGTCTTCATACCCAACAGTACAGAGAACAACCATAAATATGAGGCTTATTGTCTCAGAAATAAAAAGTGAAAGGATTGAAACCCTGAAGGCAACCGGAGTTTCACCTCCATTTTTTTTTTTTTTATCTTGAAATGATGACCTGCCATGGACTTTCTGGTTCACATTTATTCCTGTAAATATATCACCTGTTCCGCCATTCTGCGGAAGAGAGATACTGCCCTGCCGGAGGCATCATGAACTTGCATTAACTTTATACTAAAGCATATATGTAAGTACGTGGAGGCAATACTCTTTTTCATTTGTCTTCTTTCACAAGTGCATTTCTCTAAACTAAAAATATTACCTGAGCATATGATCAAAATTAAAGGATTGTGTCAAAGTTGCAAAGGCCAGCATTTTAGTCCTCCTGACTTTTAGTGAGAGACTAAAATGGCAGGGCATTTAGTGGTATATAGACAGCAGAGGTACCCTCTTTCTTAGTTGTGACCAACAAAACTTTTTCACTGTGCCTTGATGAATATCCCCTGTATGCCAAACCCACTCCCATTTTAAAGCTGGTAACATTGTCTAACTTCACATTTTAACCATTAAGAAAAACGAAACTACAAAATACAAACACTTCAGAACTATACCCATAACATACATGTTTAAAAGTATTACAAGCATAATACAATTGAATTGATAGGAGATGGAACATATTTTGAGAATACACTAGGGGCCAAAAGGCACCAGCCACCAAGCCTGAGGCCTTAGTTTGATCCCTGTGACTCATGCACATGATGGTTCTATGAGATCAGCCCATGCTCCATGGCATGAGCACCTACATACATGGACCCACATATACACACAAAACATTACAGGACAATATTGTTGTTCTGGAGAAGCAGAAAGCAAAACAGAATTAAATCCAGTTCCTGTTCTTAGAAACATCTTAATAACCACTCCATCTATAAACCTGCTGAACATTGATCAGCTTTAACCTGCTTTTCAGTAGTTGACAATTAGCATGTGTTAATCTTCTCTACGTCTAGCATTTTAAAGAGACTGTGCCAGTCCTCAGTCCATAGTATTATCTTTATAAAAAAAAAAAACAAAACAAAAAAAAAAAAACCTCACCAGGCAGTGGTGGCACACGCCTTTAAAATCCCAGCACTTGGGAGGCAGAGGCAGGTGGATTTCTGAGTTTGAGGCCAGCCTGGTCTACAGAGTGAGTTCCAGGATAGCCAGGGCTATACAGAGAAACCCTGTCTCGAAAAAACAAAAACAAAACAAAAAAACAAAAAAACAACAACAACAAAAAACAATACTTCATATAAAATAAACAGTTGTGGTTGTTTTTAGTCTTCAATTTTTATTCACTTATCATAAGAGAAATAATTTAAACAAAAATTGGCCTATTTTATATCATGAGCAATAAAAATGATTGTCTTTACATTTTTATTTGTCTTGGTCTGGTTTTGTTTTGTTAGTGAATTGATCCAGTTAGATTTTTTTTTTCTATGTTTACTGATCCATTCCTGGCATACTTACAAACTCTTGATCCAATCAGCAGAAAAGCCAGTTTCCATCTGCACAAATGTTTCTCCCTTGCTTCGTTTGAGGCTTGGAAATGTGAAGTGTTTATTTATGGCATAATTAACAGAGGCTTTTCCCTTATTAGATACTTCATTCAGTGAATGTCAGGATAGTCATATTAATAGTTGTATTCTTAGAGAAGCATGCTATGTTTTTAGTTAGGCATGGTAAAGCAGTGTCGAGCTATGGAAGTACTGGCCACACTGGAATCTGAGCTGTCAGATGAAGCAATATATGAATCTTCCCATATGAATCAGAAAACAGAATCCCATGTGCTAAAACAAGCTTTTAAAGGGCAGGATTCCTGTTTGTATCCATTGCTTTGATGCTTCCGTGTTTCTGTTTAATTAAATATGATAAATCATGAGAGGGGTGGATTCTGGAAATATAAAAATGAACATTGATGGGGTTACAGTGAATGGAGGTGATACCAGCAACAAGAAAGACAAACAGAGCAATGTACTGCACTTATGGAGATAATCTTTACATTTTGGATACTTTTGTAAGTAGGCTTAATAGAAAATTAAATAAAATGAATTTGTCATTAAATCTATGGAAAAATTTCAATGTGACATAAATAAATTTTCATTTATACATACATACATACACACACATATAAATGTATGTGCATAAGTATATCAACCGATAAAGTACACATTTATATATAATTCAAGACAACTATAACATTTTAAAGAGCAAGCATGACCAAAGTTTTAATTCCTCACTCAGTTGAATGTAAACCACAGTGTTTTCATCCTGATATTGATAGCTATGGCTTACCAGCTGATCCCTGACTTCAAGCCTGGTTTGTTGAATTTCTATTCCAATACTAATTATGATGTTCAATTGGTAGCTGAGAACATTGCATTCCGAACAGTACATTCCTAGAAATTTATTTTCACCCTGTTAATTAAGGCGACTATTTTATTTTTGCATACCTTATCATTCTTTAATCTGGGGAAAATCATGATTTGAATGTCTGGATGCACCAACTTGCAAGAATACAAGAAATAAATTGTAGTTTAAGTATCTCAGGTTACTACAGGTAGTGTGAGTACAAGAGCTTATATGCCCAGCCTTAAAAGTGATCTATAGAAGGTTGTTGGTCATGTACATACATGCAAGACACTGGCATGTTTGTGAGAAAATATGAAGTATGTAAAGGTCATGTCTGGTAATTGTGTCCCAGCTGGAGGCAGACATTTCAAATGAAGTGCAAATTAGCCTCCTCTCTGACAGCAACAGCCCATCGACTAACTATATTGTAAGAAACTCAGCCCATCAGCCTAGCACCTGAGAGGAAACAAGATACAGTAACATGGATAATATAATTCAAGCAGCCAGGTAGAAGAATTTTTCATGCACAAAAATAAATGCTCTCTGGTCAGCAACTCTCATTTTATATTTCTCCAGAGCACAGCCTTTATTAGTTGGTTGTCTATAAAATTGATAGCTGAGAAAAAACATAACTAATAAAATACTGAGTCATCTGGGGAATTTCTTTGAAATGGAGCTCTTGGATTTCACTCTGAGAGACACACAGAGGATAACAGCTGGGTGCTGGGAACTGGACCACCATTGTTGGTGGCCTTCATTCCCATGCTATGCCTCAAGGACCAGCAGCCACCCCTCTGGATCTTTGGCACTATCTGTTCCCTTCTCATCTCTGATTGACTTTTGTGATGTAAAACAAGAACAAAACTATCTCCCTGAACATTGTGATCTATGTAAGTTCACGTCAAAGTCCAAGCAGCAATCTATGAATGGCCAGGATACCTTTATTTTAAGGTTCCTGTTTGGTGCTTGTAATAAACTTATCAATTCTATGTTAAAAACTCATTCCAGATAGTAAATCATCCTTATGCTTCATTTCAATTTCTTGTTTTCACTTCAGTTGCTATAGATTTGTTTTATATGGGAAAAAATATGTGCCAAATGTTAAATTTCATGACACTTTTAATTTTTACTGTTTTTTCCTCTCACTAAAAATGGATTTTTCATGCTCACATAATATATCCTGATTAAAGTTCCCTTTCTCTCTACTCCCCCCAGTTCCTCCGGATTCACTCCCTTTCTCCTTCTCATTAGAAAACAAATACGCTTATACGGGATACTAATACAATAAAATAGGGCAAAACAAAAACTAATACATCTGAATTGGACAAAACAAACAGAAGGAAAAGAGCCCAAGAAAATGCACAAGAAACAAAATTCCACTTGTTTGCACACTCAGGAATCCTACTAAAACATTAAACTGGAAGCTAAAGTATATGTGCTCTTGAGTTTGTTTTCTGTTGGCTGTCTAATGACAAGCGTTAAGAACTGTTTCCCCAGTGACACTCCCTTGGACTACACGAAAGTTTTATTTACAAGTGGATGTGGAGATAGGGGTGGAGGCATATTTGCACTTTTCCTTTAAGCTCTGGGACTGTTTAGGTCTGACACATACCTGTACACACCCTCCGAATGCTGCCTCAGTCTGTGAGTGAATTGTTCCTGTTGATTTAGAAAGCCTTGTCTTTTTTGGTGTCCTCCATGGCCTCTGACTCATACACTTTTTCTGCCTGAAAGAGGTTGTGATGAGTCATTTTTCTGAGTTAAAGTCAGGGAGGAAGCTAGAAGTCATGGAGTGAAAGTCCTTAGAGAAATAAGGAACACAATTGAAGTCAAACTTGAGGAAGAACTGAAGAAATTGCCATTGAATAGCACATTACACCACAGTAAACAATACAAGCAATTCAGAAAGTATAGCCAGGATTTCATTCCTCCTTGGAATACCCTGGCCAGTGGGCAGGTAACTGGAGGACTCTGGCAGGAACTCTGCTCCTCTGACTGGGGAGACTGCTGAACAAGTTTCCTCCAGGAACAGACATATGGTCTGCGAAATCTCATTAAACTCTGGCTTAAATCAGTCCTATAGCATAACAAATAGTCTCTAGAGACATGGCATTTTACCATGGCTCAAATGACTTTTGGTTGCTTCTAACAAAATTGAAGCAATTACACAACGCCAGTCAGACTGACAAACGGAGCTTCACTTTTTAAATAATGATACAACCTAACCATCACCCATAAAATTCAAGGAACTTGCTCTAAGAGGCCATAATGAGAATCATCTTGTAGAGCTTTGCTGTAAAAAGTGAACCAACTTTTCTTCAATGTCATCCTTGAGATACTGGCCTGGGTTTCTATTAATAATATGTAAATGTTATGCAAATAGAACATGCTGTGTGCTTCATCTGTCTCAGCAAGTGGTTGCAAGATGACAAAGGTATAAAAAGAGCTGCTTTTGTCTAGAAGGTCTTTGGAAGGAGGAAATCTCACTTGGCAGCAGCCTTAGATAATGAACCTGGGCATCTCCATCATGTAGAAAGAGGTGGGTGAACCTGGGGAAATCAACAGTTTCACAGAAAAGAAGACATTTTGAGCCTCACTTTCAAAATCAAAGCTGAAGAGAACTGTGAGTCCACAACAGATAGAAAAGCTGATGAATAGAGTTGTCAAGAGAATGTAGAGTAAGGTGTGGATTTGGGCGGTGTCAGATAGCAACCCTCAACATCCCTCCAGAGAGCTGCTCCTTCTGCTGAAGAGAGGATGGAGAGCACTGACAGATAAAAGAAAGCTCTAAAGACAGGTGGAACAAATCACAGAAGACAGCTGGAAAGCATCCATTCATTATTTTCTATTGCTGGAAAGTGCTGTCTCATTCTCCTTTAGAAACCATGCACAATTCCTCCCATGCAAAGGCAGTCTCACAGATCTGCAGTTGGCTTCCTGGGTTCAAATACTCTTTGTATTGAGTTTTCAAATTATTCATTTATTTTTTATTTCGAGCATAATAAATTGTATATATATTTAAATATTTTTATTAGATATTTAATTTATTTACATTTCAAATGTTATCACCTTTCCTAGTTTCCCATCTGAAAATCCCCTATAGCCCCCCCACCCCCCTGCTCCCCAACCTATCCACTCCCATTCCCAGTCCTGGCATACCTTGATACTGGGGCATAGAACCTTCACAAGACCTCCCCTCCCATTGATGACCGACTAGCCCATCCTCTGCTACATATGCAGCTAGAGCCACAGTTCCACCATGTGTTTTCTTTGATTGGTGTTTTAGTTCCAAGGAACTCTGGAGGTACTGGTTAGTTCATATTGATATTTCTCCTATGGGGCTTAGGACCCAGTCAGCTACTTGGATACTTTCTCTAGCTCCTTCATTGTGGACCTTGTACTTAGTCCAATGGATGATTGGGAACATCCACTTCTATATTTGCCAGGCACTGGCAAAACCCCTCAGGAGACAGCTGTATCAAGTTCCTGTCAGCAGGCTCTTGTTGGCATCTGCCATAGTGTCTGGATTTGGTGATTGTTTATGGGATGGATCCCCAAGTAGAGCAGTCTCTGGATGGTCCTTCCTTCAGTCTCTGATCTGAACTTTGTCTCTGTAACGCCTTCCATGGGTGTTTTGTTCCCTCCTTCTAAGAAGGATTTTGAGCTTCTGGGCTAATATCCACTTATCAGTGAGTAGATATCATGTTTGTTCTTTTGTGATTGGGTTACCTCACTCAAGATGATATCCTCATCAATACATTTGTCTAAGAATTTCATAAATTCATTATTTTTAATAGCTGAGAAGTACTCCATTGTGAAAACGTACCACCTTTTCTGTATCCATTCCTCTGTTGAGGGACATCTGGGTTCTTCCTAGCTTGAGGTCAGGCATGGTGATTCCAACAGAAGTTCTTTTATTGTTGAGAATAGTTTTTGCTATCCTAAAATTTTTGGTATTCCAGATGAATTTGCAAATTGCCCTTTCTAATTCTGTTAAGAATTGAGTTGGAATTTTGATGGGGATTGCATTGAATCTGTAGATTACTTTTGGCAAGATAGTCATTTTGACTATATTAATCCTGCCAATTTATGAGCAGGGGAGATCTTCCATCTTTTGAGATCTTTGATTTCTTTTTTCAAAGACTTGAAGTTTTTATCATACAGATCTCTCACTTCCTTAGAGTAACACCAAGGTATTTTATATTATTAGTGACTATTGTGAAGGGTGTTGTTTTCCTAATTTCTTTCTCAGCCTGTTTATACTCTCTGTAGAGAAAAGCCACTGATTTCTTTGAGTTAATTTTATATCCAGCTACTGCACTGAAGCTGTTTCTCAGGTTTAGGAGTTCTCTGGTGGAATTTTTGGGATCCCTAATATATACTATCATATTATCTACAAACAGTGATTTTTGACTTCTTCCTTTCCAATGTCTATTATTTTAATCTTTTTCTACTTGCTCTGTGTAGGACTTCAAGTACTATATTGAATAGGTAGGTAGAGAGTGGACAGCCTTGTCTAATCCCTGATTTTAGTGGGTTGCTTTCAGTTTCTCACCATTTACTTTGATATTGGCTACTGGTTTGCTGAATATTGCTTTTTATTATGTTTAGGTATGGGCCTTGAGTTCCTGATATTTCCAAGACTTTTATCATGAAGGGGTGTTGTTGAATGCTTTCTCTGCAACTAATGAGATAATCATGTGGTTTTTGTCTTTGAGTTTGTTTATATAGTGGATTACATTAATGAAATTTCGTATATTAAGCCATACCTGCATCCTTGGAATGAAGCCTACTTGATCATGATGGATGATTGTTTTGATGTGTTCTTGGATTTGGTTTGCGATAATTTTATTGAGTATTTTTTGCATTGATATTCATAAAGGAATTTGTTCTTAAGTTCAATATCTTTGTTGGGTCTTTATGTGGTTTAGGTATCAGAGTAATTGTGGCTTCAAAGGATGAATTGAGTAGAGTACCTCCTGTTTCTATTTTGTGGATTAGTTTGAGGAGAACTAGGTCTTCTTTGAATATCTGATAAAAATCTGCACTAAACCCATCTGGTCCTGGTTTTTTTTTTTTTTTTTTTTTTTTTTTTTTTTTTTTTTTTTTTTTTTTTTTTTTTTTTTTTTTTTTTTTTTTTTTTTTTTTTTTTTTTTTTTTTTTTTTTTTTTTTTTTTTTTTTTTTTTTTTTTTTTTTTTTTTTTTTTTTTTTTTTTTTTTTTTTTTTTTTTTTTTTTTTTTTTTTGCATTTCGCATTTTCTTTGATTGTTATGTCAATGTTTTCTATGGTATCCTCTGCACCTGCAATTCTCTCTTCTATCTCTTATATTCTGTTAGTTATGGTTGCATCAATGGCTCCTGACTCTTTCCTAGTTTTTCTATTTTCAGGGTGGTCTCTCTTTGTGATTTCTTTATTGTTTCTACTTCCATTTTTAGATCATGGATGGTTCTGTTCAATTCTTTCACCTGATTGGATGTGTGTTCTCCTGTATTTCTTTAAGGGGGTTATTTATTTCCTTCTTATAGTCCTCCATCATCATCATGAGAAGTGACTTTAGATCCATATCTTGCTTTTGTGGTGTGATGGTGTATCCAGGACTTGTTATTGTAGATGAGTTTGGTTCTGATGATGCCAACTAACCTCGGTTTCTGTTGCTTCTGTTCTAAGGTTGCCTCCTGCTGTCTGATTATCTCAAGTACCCACTGCCCTCAATATATCTGATTGGAGCCTGTCCTTCCTGTAACTCAAGTTGATTCAGAACTACTCAGAGTCTAGCTTTCTCTGTTATCCTGTGATTCTGGGATCCTGTGAACCTGAGATTCTAGGTGTGTCAGAGTTCTTGGCAGTCAAGTTTCCTCTGAGACCCTGAGATCCTGGTGTGACCAAGCTCCTGGGATCCTGGAATCCTAAGATCCTGGGCACCTGGAAGTGGTACCTCCTCTGGGGACCATGGGGCTGTCTACTGTGTTCGAAACCAAGGTAGACCAGCACTGACCAGATGAAACCCAAGCCACTGGTCAGGCGGGGCTCCTGTGTCCTTGCTCCTTCTGTTACAGGCCACTCATGATTATTTTGGGACAGATGTTGCGTTCAACTCACCAGTGATCCTAAGATCCTGGGCATATTAGGTTGCCTGCTGTGTGTAGAGTCCTAGGTGAGCGTGGGACTGTCTGATGATTTTGCACCCAAGGTGGCCCGGGGCTGGTGCTGACCAGAAGGCCTAAATTGTATATTTTAACTTTTAATCCATGAAATGAGAATGGTGATTTTACACAAACTTATATGTTATATGCATCAGATGTATATGTTCTGAAAATGTGTAGCATAATGATGACGACAGCGAAAGTCCTAAAGAAACATTAAGTTGTTGGCTTAGTTCTCAGAGTAAGGATTCAGTTACACAGAGCATCAGTGTCTCAGAGGATTTAGAAGAAAAGAAGAAAGATCAAACTAGTAAAAGTATTATTACAAATGTAGAGATAATAAACAAGAATATTTTTAAAATATTGTTTGAAAGAGTAATAATTTAAAAGTCACTATAGTATCATGACCATATTCCATCTAGTTGAGAAATGTGCTATAAGATTAGCAGTGAAATAATTTTATTCTGTGAATGCTAGAAAGGCCAGTTTTCACACAAGCATATTAGATCCTTCTAAAGTTGATGGATAATGCATACTTCCAGCACAGTGTGTTAAGTAAAATGTTATAAAATATGCACTCAGACACTTGATTCAGAGCAAAGGGGAGTTTAGTAAACAGATTAGCTCTATTTTTTTCTCAAACATACTAGCCTACATTTTAATAAAATATCATTTTGCTCCTTGATCGACACTGGTTTTATTGTCTGAGCATAGAATTCAATGGGTGAGCAGTGCTGCTCTCCTAAGCAACCATGCCTAGGGGATGCTTGGTTTGTAAAAGTAGCAATTGTCTTAATCTATCAAGGATATTCAAAAACAGGGAAAATACTCAAGAAGAACAATGTGTAGATGTATTAAAGTACATTGTTGCCTAAACATTGTGTCAAAGAAATATAGAAGGCTTTCCTTCTCAGTAATCCTGCAACCAGAAGTTCACCATGTTTATTCTCAAGATCCATGCCAGAGAGCTGGAGTGATGGCTTACTGGTTAAGAGCACTGACCGTTCTTCCAGAGGTCCTGAGTTCAATTCCCAGCAACCACATGGTGGCTCACAGCCATCTGTAATGGGATCTGGTGCCCTCTTCTGGTGTGCCCAAAAATAACAACAATGTACTCATATACATAAAATATATAATCTACATAAAATAAATAATCTTAAGAAAAAAAAAAACCCAAAACAAAAAATCCATGCCAGAGAAATATTTGACTCCTGTAGGAATCCCACTGTAAAGTAGAACTCTGCATCACAAAAGATCTCTTCTGAGTTTCAGTGCCCAGAGGTGTGTCCGCTCTGGCATCTATGAGCCCCTAGAACCCATACTTCATGGATAAGGATGTCTCAAAGGTTGTTGAGCACATCAATAACACTATTGCATTTGCTCTGGTTAGCAAGAAACAGAATTTAGTGGAACAAGAGAAAATTGACCAACTGATGATTAAGATGGGTGGTGCTGAGAATGAATCTAAATTTGGTGTAAATGCCATCCTGGGAGTGTCTCTTGCTGTCTGCAAAGCTGGTCCTGTGGAAAGTGGGGAACATTGCTGACTTATCTGGCAACCCTGAAGTCATTCTGCTGGTCTTGGCTTTCAATGTGATCAATGGCATTACTCATACAGGCAACACACTGGTCTTGCAAGAGCATGACTCTGCCAGTAGAGGCATCCTGTTTCTGACAAGCTATGTAGCAGAGGTTTCCCACAACCTGTAGAACGTCATCAAGGAGAAGTGGAAGATTATCATCAATATGGATAATCAAGGGAGATTTGCATGTAGCATCCTGGAGGACAAAGAAGCCTGGAGCGGCTGAAGACTGCAATTGCAAAGGCCAGCTACACTGACCAGGTTATCATCAGCATGGATGTAGCTGCCTCTGAGTTTTACAAGTTTGGCAAGTATGACCTGGACTTCAAGTCTCCAGATGACTCCAGCAGGCTGACCTGTACAATTCCTTCATTGAGAAGTATGCAGTGGTGGCGATTGAAGACTCCTTTGACCAGGATGACTGGGAACCTTGGCAGAAGTTCTCAGCTAGTGAAGGCATCCTGGTGGTGGAGGATGATCTCACAGTAATTAATCCTTAATGGATTGCAAAGGATTTGGGAAAGAAGTCCTGCAACTGCCTCCTGCTCAAAGTAAACTAGATCAGCTCTGTGATTGAGTGTATTCAGGCATGTCTGCTTGCCCAGCCCAATGGCTGGGGTGTCATGGTATCCCATTGATCTAGGGAGACTGAGGATACTTTCATCATTGACCTGGTTGAGGGGGACGGGACTCTGCACTGGGCAGATCAAGACTGATGCCAGTTGCCTATCTGAGTGCCTGGTCAAGTGCTATCAGATCTGTAGAATGGAAGAAGAGCTAGGCAGCAAAGCCTGGTTTGCTGGCAGGTCCTTCAGGAACCCCCTGGCCAAGTAAAATATGGACTGGAGATCCCTAGAGCCACCAGCTGCTGAGGTCTTCTCTGTCCCTGATGTCATCAAAGATGCTCAAGAACAGCCCAGTGCTTGCCCCTCCTATGTCACAGCTTCCTTAGGTATCCAAAGTCACACCTGATCACCTGAAGCACTGCTGGAGACCTCAGCTTGGTAATCATGTGACTGGTCTGAATCACTGTTTCTGTCACCTGACTTCCCAGCTAGTGTCTGGAGCCCTCAGAACTCCAGTATAATACCTCAGGTGGCCACCATCAAGACCCCTCCCCCAGTGGTTTACACACAAAATTAAAGCAGTAGACCCCCCCCCCCGAGACCCTAAAAAAGAAAGAAATATAGAAGGGAAGCAGCCACAGGTTATTGACTTGGACATGTATACACTACAGAAATTGTTGACAGTTTTCTACATCAACAAGATTTAATACTTGATTGGCAGTTCCCATTTGCAAAGACAGTTTTTGAATGTGATTCTTCGCAGTCTTCAGGCACAGATGGAGCTGATTATGGACTTTCAGTACTTGAATCATTGGGTTGAACAGGTATGCTGACTGACAGAAATGACACTCAGTTGTTTCATTTGTAAGCACAGTTTTTAGGCTTTCTTTAATATAAAAGAATTCTGTCAGGCACGTATTATATAAAGCAAAGTGAAGCAGTCTGCCCCAACATGTCACTTCAACCTGAGTATATACTCAGTTACACTATACCTATGTGTCAACACCTCTGGCTAGAAACTGTGTTCATCACAGGTGGATGTTGTTGAGCTGTCTGATTACTGCAATAAACTTAAGGGATATTTGTACAAAGAACTGATCCCAACAACAGAAGTTTGTGAGAAAGCAGGGCAATGCTCATCTCAGAGGGAGTAAGAGAGCATTTGTTCTATGCTACAGAGCTGAGCCATGGGGCACAGAGTCAGGCTGCTCTCACCTGTGAGTTTCAATACAGAAGCAGTTACATGAATTATTTCCAGTCATGTCACATCATCAGCAACAATCCAGACAATTTCCCAAGAAATTGATGGAACACCACACAGGCAGTTGCCCACAGAAGTGTGTACTACAGTTGTTATCAAATACTTTTAGCTTTGGGGTTGGTAGAAGCAAACAGTGTATGAATACATTACAAACTTTTATCTGAAGGTTGAAAAGATATTAGGTCACAGAGAGAGACTGTAAATGGCCATGAAGGAGACTACCACAACTTGGTTCTAAATTTGTAACATTCTAACTCTGAAGAATAACAAAATTGTGATCAGCCTTTCAGCTTTAGGAAATGTTTAACATAGGCATTGATTCAGTTTTTGTATGTTGTGATAATTTTTCAACATATTGAAACTATGGTCATGATAAGAATAACTTATTTGTAACATAAAATGCAATATTAAGGATTAACATTGCACTGACAATAATTCAGATTAATACTTAATTATAATTAATGGGATAGGAATAGCACCACCATTCAATATTCTCACACCACCCCTGCTTACCTCCTTCTATCTAATGCCTATTTCTGCTCTCTTGATTCATGGAACGCCAGCTTCATTTCCTCTGACTATGGGGTTATTATCTTCACTTATATTACCTCTACAGTAGATTTAATTAAAAATATAAATCACCTTAGTCAACTGAAGTCTTTAGAGTATTTCAGAAATATTTTCATTTTCTTATTATACTAATCAATATTTTTCTCTTGTGTTTGAAAATCACTTTCTAGGTTGAGATTTTGTTATTTCTTTCTATAGTAATAGATTAGATAACTGTGCTCAATATCTAGTAACATGTTCTTAAAGTAAAAGCCAATTTTAATTATGTGGGACATTATGTGTTTGTGTGAATGTGTAGAATGATATAATAATACATCTGCAAGATCTCAGAAGTTACAAATACTTGAATAAAAAATTCTTGGGTTTTGTGAATAGCAAGTTTCTAAATGTTAACTTTCTTTTTCTAATCTTGTCTAATCCCATGAGCTCCAAATAGTGTTCAAACATGCTTAGGCTTTTTACTACAAACTTACTTAGACTTTTTAGCAATATTCTAATAACTTTTACATTGGCAATGACCAGTGCAATCATGTAGTATACTGAAAAATTAAAACTCAGTCTCATGCACTCAATTTTCTTTGAGTACATGTGATGAGCCTGCCTGCTTTAAAGCCATCTTACAGTAAACACAAGCTGATTCTTTCTTGTTTATGATTAAATCTCTGTTTCTTAAGGATTGGACTATGCCCCTCCCTGTAACCTTAACTACAAATGGTTCTATGTTACCTTTCAGGAAAATGGCAATCATGCCTTTGTTTAAAAAAAAAAAAAAAAAGTTCTTATAACAACCCTGCAACCTTTCTTTCAAAAGGTTGATATGACTACCTTGTTATGGCTACTTTGCTATGCTTCTCCTGTAACCCTGCTTATTTGCCTGCCAAACCCCCTCTTTAGAAGCCCAGGGCTGTAAACCCTTCTCTTGCCCAGGTCCAATGCTGACATCTTAAAACCCACCTTAAGGAGGAGGAAGCCCATGTACACAAATAAAAAGCTTGCTTTAATTACTCACACAGTTTAATCAATTTTGCCATGATAGTTTGGATTGGTGTTCACTCTCCTCACATGTTCAGATTAACATCTGATCAAGCACTTATTTTGAATCGATAGATTTTGCATTGGATTGTATCCGTCAATTTCTTTCAGTTATGGTGTGGAAATGGGAGTCTTGTTGAAGCTGTGTGTCAATGTGGAAATGTGCTTAATGACAGAGGAAGTAGCTTGATGCCTGGTGTCAGTCATTATTTGAAAGATAATGTTTGTGTAGCCCTGCTATGTTACCTTTTGCTTTTTTGATGCCTCAGCTTTATCCACCATGAAATAGGAAAATTAACTTATTTCGCAAGGCTTCTATTAGGTTTGAAGACATTAACAGATGTAGCCCAATGAAAATAATGCTACAGATTAGTAAATAATTAAGATCTGTTATCTCATGACTGTTATCACAATTTTTGCAGAAGGGTTAGATGTGATTCCTATTATCCTGCTACTATAGAAACTGAGTGAGGTCTGGGAACTTGGGCTGTCTAATGTAAGTATGTATTTGAAAGTTTAAATGACATAAATATAAAAATGCTTTGGAAAACATGAATCACAATATAAATACAAATTTTTGAGTGATTATTTTAGCAAAAAGAACAAAAAATTCTAACAAAGAGGTATTAGCTAAATATTCAGACAGTGAAGAGAGAATGGCAGTTTCAGTGTATGGACTTCAGTTATGACAAGACTCCCCTCACCAAGAAATTGAAACTATGCCCTGGGTCTCCCACAGCAAAGATGCTACTGGATCCAACACTTAAAATATCTTTAATCTGACACTGGCTTATGTCAACCAGAAGCCATTAGAAACTAATTCTATTTTGCAATCAACTGCATGTTCTTTAATGAAAATACTAAATAATCTAAACACAATTAATTCAAATTTTGTGGGGGGCTATCACCTTTAATATTAATGAAGTTTTCCATGTACATGAGACATTTTCTGAGATTTCTTATTTTCCCCACTTCCCTCTAGGTAAAGTTGAATGAAGATTAGCTAAAAGCTCTGTCATTCAATGCAGAGTGCTTTTGTGTTTTCTCTCTCTCTCTCTCTCTCTCTCTCTCTCTCTCTCTCTCTCTCTCTGATAGAATAGAGTTTATTCAGAGCATGGGGAGGGGAGCCAAGAGGGTAATAGAGGCAGAGAAAGGGGCATGGAGAGAGTAGAGAAGTAGAGGCTGGCCATGAGCATGTGGAGAGAGAGGGAGGAAGGGAATGGGGAGAGAGGAACAGCAGGAAGGCAAGAGCGAGCGCATTCATACTCTTATACATGTGGTTTGGGTTTACTTATTTCACTGAATAAAATGACCTCGTCAGCTGACTTAAGAAGTACATTTTTCTCTGTGTACCTCCTACTTATTATGTTTTTTTTAAAAATGCATTTGGCTCCTGTGCTGAAAAATATTACCCGGTTAACTCCATGATAATAGTAGTGATTTCCAGGAGAGGCTCTGTGGCTCCTTCCCTCTGTAATTTGCTAGCTGTTTCTGACAACCCCTCACAATGGCTGTAATCAGTGCAGTGATTTTTTTTCTATGAGCTGTGCCCTGCCCTGCCCATCACTGCTTCACTTCACAGGGTTTAAAGCTACCTTGATACCTTTCTAAGTTTGCTATTGATTGCAATTAGTCAGCTCTTTAAATTTTTGTCTGAATTTTACTTAACTTGCATTTAAAGAGGCTATAAACATGAGCCAACATTTTTCACTTTTTTATCAGCAAGAAATACAAAATTGCTGTACATGCTAGAGGTTATTAAACAACAACAAAATAAATACAGGAGGAATTTTTTTTTTTTTCAGAGACCAGCCTTCCTTGGGCAGTCCCTTAAAAACCATAGTTACTCATTGTCTAAGTAGTAATGGTGAATGAAATCAAATATGTAAATCTCAGAGCCTTGTAGGGCCGAGTCTGACTATCAAAGGCACTCTCCATGAGGTTCTGATTTACTGCTTCTGTTACCATCCTAACTACAGCGGCGAGTGGTGCCTGCTCTATAGCGGGTACTTAGTAGGGATTCTCGTGTGCATGCATGTACTCTTTGTTGTGTTTTAATTGTTTTCTGAGTCATCCACACAATAGTGCTAAAGCTATATCAAACAGATTCAAGATCGCAACTGGATTATCAGTTCCCAAAGCTGCAAGAAAGAAGGCCTTGTGCTGCAGAGAGGCACAGGCAGTTCATCTTACTACCTTGTTCCAGTTTCAGTGATGATGTAAGACTCTACGGGAGACCCCCCAAGTGAACAATGGGGGCAGGGAATCAATGCAAAAGCAAGAGGAATTTTATTGTTCCAGCACGCTGAGGTCATCCTGCACAGGAAGGAGAGCGAGAATGACCACGCACAGCCAGTTCAGCAAGTTTTTATACAGCTTTCAGAGCAGTAGCCATTAGACACAATGTGATTGGCAGAACAGTGTGACTTTTAAACTGATTGGTCTTTAGGGAATAAGGTGGCAAGGACTTCCCTTGTCTGTAAGTGACCAATGCTCTGGGCTTCCCCCATTCCCAGGTGGCCAATGGTCAGTCAATCTCCCCCATCCCCAGCCCCCAACCTGTGGTCTGAGGAATGTAGTTATCCTTTCCCTTCTGGAAATGAGGGGTGCCTATGTGCTATATGATCTTTCTCTTCCAGGATGGGAGGGGTCTGGTGGAATTTTCCAAAGGCCCTGAACCGACCACTTCAATGACCTGAAGTAGAGAAAACCTTAAGGAAAAGCACCTGCCTTAGTGTTTGCTGCATTGTTACAAACTTTGACTATACAAAGGCCTTAATCATGGAAACAGGAAATCTTTGAACTCGCTGGAGATCTTAGACTAGGAAAGGTGCTTTATAAATGCACACTACCATGTTGTGCCTATGGGTGGATCTTTGGCCTCTGGAAAGCTTACTCTTATAAAAGAACACTAAAGTCTTTTCATGGAGTAAGAATAGGAACATTTGGATCAGCTACTGTTCCCTGTTCCTGTCTTCCCTATACCAACAATAGCATGACACAACAGAGATACTGACACAGTTGAAGAGCCCCTTAGGGCTCATGGGTGTTTGGTTTACTTACAGATGATTAAAAACAGGCAAAATGTTCAAGTTTCCTGAATGATTGCAACTCAACCTTTTAAATATAGCTGACATGTGGCTGAAATTTAAAAAGGGACTACATTGAAAAAGACATGTGGGTCTGTAGAGGTGTCTCATGAACAAAGCTCTTGTCAAGTATTATGAGGATCTGTGTCCAAACTTCCAGAACCCATGTAAAAGCTGGGCAAGGTAATACACATCTGTAATCCCAGTATGCACAGTAAGATGGAAGGCAGAGGCAGGAGCATCCCTGGAAGCTCACAGACAAGATAGCCTGCCATGCACAGCATTGAAAAACAAGGGACCCTGATCTAAAGCAAGGTAGAAGGTGAGGAGGACCCCACCTCTGTCTCTCTACTTGCTCTTTACATGCATGTGTAATCCACTTCTTTAAGATCCCACATCCTAAATACACACATATCAATTATAGAACATATAAGAGGTTATCAGTTTTAAAAAATTTATTCAACCTCTCAGAAAGATAATTTACTGTCATTTACTGAATGCGTTGTAAATGTGTATGCTATCTTCTAACTAGAACAGAAATCAGACCAAGAAATTTTAAAAACAAAATATGTTTCTATAGGTGCTGACAAAATACAGCATATTCAGACTAGGGAATACCAACATATTAAGCCTTCCTTTCAGTCTTTTACCAAATAACTAGTGTTTTATGTAAGCATTCCTAGACTTTTCGATGTTTGTTTATTTGTTTGTTTACTGAGACAAGATCTTACTTTATAGCTCTGGCTGGCCTGAAACTCAGAGATATATCTGCCCCCGCTTCCCAGGTTCTGGGATTAAAGTATGTGCCACCTGCCCAACATTCATAAGAGTTTTTAAAAGAAAGTAAAACAAACAGACAAACAAACACAGTTACTCAATGATTTCTCATGTATTTCAAAGCAATACATATCAATGGAATGCGAATTACTATGTTGAAAGTTATATCCACATATTCACTTGTAGAGAGTGGGGGGAGGGCTATGGGGAGAGGGAATAAGAGAGGAAAGGACAGAATGGAGAGCAAGAAGGCAAGAGAGCAAGATAGAGCAGATGGAGGGTGGGGGAGCAGTCCCTGTTATAGTGAGGCAGGTAGCTGTGGGGTGCAGCTTACACAAAATGCTAACAGCCAGGAGCTCTCATTGAACCTGAAGCTAGCCCTAAGGACACTTCTGTCTTCCTCTCACCTCCAGTCCTGAGGTTAGAGGCACGTGCCACCACTTCTGACCTTTGAAGAGTGTCTGGGAGTCAGAACTCGGGTGCTCATGCTGCACACCCTAAATTTTACATAGCGAGCCACATCCCTGTCCCTAAGTAGCAATTCTGAATTCAGCATTTGCCATGCTGACAACGGCAGAATATGTAAGGAAACAAACTGAGGAATCAGCTTCCAGCAAACTAATGGCCTGCTTT
The DNA here is from genome assembly GCA_902729485.2 of Mus minutoides. Lineage (NCBI taxonomy): Eukaryota > Metazoa > Chordata > Mammalia > Rodentia > Muridae > Mus > Mus minutoides. The sequence continues at coordinate 219,104 of LR750396.1, read as the reverse complement.
GGGCACATGATGTAAGCATGAAGAGATAGCTAAGCAACACAGATAATACTGTATTAAGTAATGGACTTTGTCTTGTCTGCTGCTTTAAGCCTAGAGCTGAATAAAGACCTGCTGCATGGTAGCTGTTACATAAATATTTAACCAGAAAACATGAATGAAGCAATGGCAAGAAAAGCAAAAACTGTATTTCCAACAATAAAAGCATCCATGAAATACTACTTAATTACTGTAGCTTAAAACATGATTGTTGAAAGTATTAAAATAAATTATATAAGGTTCTTTGTCATTATGTTTGTGACCTAAAAAATTGTAAGTTTTACTCAAAATATTGTATCATATTGAGTAAGCTACTTTATCTATTATTGATGATGATAGATTCAAGTATAAATATAGATAAATATAGATAAATATATAAGATAGATGAAAGATGAATAGATAGATAGATAGATAGATAGATAGATAGATAGATGATAGATCGATCATAGGTTGATCATAGTGAGAAAATAGAGACATAGCTGATAGAAAGACAGATGACAGATGACACAGGTTAACTCAGTTTACTAGCATGCAATAAATCCTCTTTATATTGCTTACCGATTTCATTAAGTAAATGTAGTTTTTGTTTTGTTCTGTTTGTTTTTTGTTGTTTTGTTTGTTTTGGTTTAGGGGTTTTGTTTTTGTTGTTGTTGTTTCATTATTTCTTATTTGAATTGTGGACTTTGGTCATTTTTCACAAAATAATCTTACTTTTTTTCCCCATTATTTTCAAGAAAATGGCTTATTCTGTTTTTTCCCATTACTGAGTTTTGTTGTAACTTAGTGCTATGTGGATAATTCTTCCAACTGTACTACAGGTTATAGATTTTGGCATGTTTGTCTGTGTGTATGTGCACAAAATCCTGTTTGGTTTTTAATCTGTGGTAGTTTTTCAAATGCTAAAATGGATTTTTCGGAGCTGAAGCGATGTCTTAGCAGTTAAGAGAATTGGTTTTCTTGTCGAGGAACATATTTCAGTTAGCGGCACCCAGGTTTAGAAGCTCACTAGTGGCCTATAACTCTGGGGCATGCAATACCCTCTTCCTGCTTCCACAAGTAGCAACATACACATATGAATACCCATGAAGACATACACATAAATAGAAATAAACTAGCTCTTTCTCATCGATTTTCTGTTACACACTGCACAATGTAATGACATGCCAAGCAAATGACAGCCAAAGGATAACTCTGGAATGTACTATTTTTAAAGTCACTTTCCTGTCACAGAGAATAGATATTTATCTCTATTATTATACCAGTCAGGATACTTTCATTTATTTCACTTATGTCAATCACCATGAAAAGAGAGACATGATGGTGACAGTTTAGTAGGCAACCCCCTATCTATGTGGAGCTAAAAATAAATCTGTATCAAATTGCCAAACTGAAGGACCTTACTGTCCAGTGGCAGAGATAAGGTATAAAATATTATTTGACACTGTAATTCTAACCAAGGAAGGGAGTGTAGTAAATATCAAATAATAGCATCACCAAGAACTCAATAAGATGCCACACACTGACAGAGTGGGACAAGAGACTGAATTACAGAGCCTACGGATGGATTAGGGGTGAGCATCATAGAAGTAGCTGTAATGTTCCACCTGCAATTAGGGACAGAGACAGGAAGGGATGTTATTTCACATGGACATTAGAAATTGGCATGTGACCAAACCAAAAGTCAAGAATGCATGAGATGGAAAGGTGCTAATGCGGCTAATTATGATGAATAGAACTGTAGCAAAAAGTATCTGAACAGATCTAGAATATTTCTGTAAAATTATTTTGGGGAAAATAAACTTTCTAGATTCATTTAACTTTCAAAAATACACAGCACCTTCACATGTTCTCCATATCCATGTGGCAATAATAACAGTTTCAACAATGGTTTCTACTTAGCAGACCATTTTATATCCAATATCATATTGATGTCTGCACCAATCCTGTGAGGGACATTCTTATTATAATCACATAGAGTAAAATGTGAGGCTTCCAGTGTTGCAGTGTAACTTTGTTAAACTAGAAGATGCCTCAATATAGACGTAAATACAGGAATGACCTGAATGGAGTGTTCACCCAACCTTAACTATCAGAAAACACCTGATGCTTGATTGGGATCACATGACAGACACATACCATGTTTTCATATAGTGTTAAGAAGTGAACTGGTGTTTTGAATGGACAAAAGTGATCTCACACTATGAATAGAAGAGATTTTTGATTATATGTTGATTGTTATTTTCAGTAGGAGAGTGGCTTATTTGCAATATTTTCTATATTTATTATACTCTACATATAAATTTTAATCTAAATTTCTCTGGAAATGTTACAATTTCTTTCTATGTCATTCTTACATTAAAATTTAATAGAATGTTTAAGCTTTTTCTGATGGAGTTATAATATCTCAGTGATATGTAGAAAGCAGTTGTTCCTCATTGAGTATGAAAGGTCCACCATGCCGAAGGGTAGTATTGGTTTGGGAGGCAGTGAAATAGACAGGCAGCCTACAACTACCAATTGATATTTAACAGTGATATTTAGCTCAATATCATAATCATTAAAATTACCATGGTCTCAGTGACAGAGAGTCATGAAGCAAGCTGCTGAGCTCTGGAGTCTATAAAGGGTTACTTATGAGTTAATGTCACTGAAAGAGACAAATTTCCCATAATAAGTAGAGTGAGAACTGAATGGTGGTGCATTTCCTCATCTCTCTGGCTGTATGTGAAAGGTTTCATTTGACTTCTTGCAATTTCCAGGAGGATTAAAGTAAAAATTGTGTAGCCAAGGGACCCATCCACAATAACAGAATAGCCTTGGTTAACCTTGACTAAATTTAATTTAGCCAATGGAAGTGATTACAGAAGGCTCTGAAAGACAGATGCCAATCCTCAGAACTCTATCAAGTCTTTCCTGTCACATGTCTCACTAACTTGCTCATAAGTTATATGGTAAAGCCAAATGCCTATTGTTAGGTACTATAAATCTTGCTTCTCTTCTTAATCCTTTGATAATTAGATCATCATTATTCAGGTTGTAAATGTATAATGAAAATAAGCCACATTTAAATTTATCTATGGGTTATACTAACTACATTATATTTCTTTTATGCTTTTCACAAGAAGGACATAAGCATCACCACACTTAATTTTGGTTAAATTATGAACACATCTAGTTATAAAATGTTCTTTAGTAGAACAAACATATTTTTAAATGTTCATGTAATGTTATATGTTTGGATTAATTCTACTGTTGATTACTGAGAAAGTAGCCTCTGCATTTCTTTGTGAAGTTCTTTTCAACACACACACACACACACACACACACACACACACACACATAGCGTGAGAGAGAGAGAGAGAGAGAGAGAGAGAGAGCGCTAACCAATGTTACATTACATGTATATAAAGTGATTACTTTTCTCTAAATTGACTTTAATTCAGGATCAAGATAGCTGGTTTTAGAATCCCTCACATGTAGTGTCTGTGTATATTTCGTTAAATTTTTGTCAGCTTGACATAATCTGGAGTCAACTGGGAGACAGATACTCAACTGAAGAATTAATTGCATTCTTCAAAATGGCCTATGTGATTATTGTGGGAGGGCAGGTGATCCTGGGTGAGATATGAAAGTGATATGAACAAGCCGCATAAAGCAAGCAAGGAAGCATCTGTCTTCTTCGGCCTGTGCTTCAGTTTCTACTCTAAGTCGTGTCCTGAGGTCCTGCCCTGACTTCTCTCAGTGATGAACTGTGACCTGAGATTTGGAAGAGAAAATAAGTTCTTCTCTCCCCTAGTTGGTTTTAGTCGTGGTTTTATCACAGCTACAGAGAAGCAAACTGTGAGAGCCTTTAGCTTAGTTCTGGTTCTGTTGAGTCCATAAAACAGTACTAGTCAAGGTTTCTGGTAAAATTCTATTGTCCTATGTAAAGAAATTTCATTAGGACAAGTTTGGTTCCTAATAGTTTTAAAGGATAGGTTAGCCACTATAACTGTAATACTTTAATTTCAACATAACTATCAAGTATTCGGCAACAAAGGCATGAAACTACACTTTTAAAATTGAAAACAAAATATGTAAAAGATATGATCTTCCTGAAATGAAATATTTAAATTTGAATAATTGGTGTATAATATTTCTGTAATTACACATTTTTCCATAGAAAAATAGTGTCAAGACATTTTATCCAGGTACCTAATTAATGTCATCTTTTGCTAGTAGGCTGGACACCTGGGATGAAAGCTGGAGTCAAGAGGTTATACAGGGATACAAAGCAAGCTTACAGTGCAGCAAAGAGCTCAGTTAAATTTTGTTTGTGATAGTTCAAGGTTTAAGATAATAATGGCTCCGAACTAAGGCACAAAACGGAAATCCTGCTGTGATGTCATCTATTCTGTGTAATTTATTAGTACTGTTTGAAGTATCAAAGGAGATAATATATCTAAATGTCTTGTAAAAGCCAAGGAAAGCTATTTGAGGACAGAGAAAGCCTAGCTTAGCCTACATTAGACAGAGACTTTTGACATGCTGAGAGGCTGACCACAGGTTTCTCAGGATCTACCATCAGTTGACTTTTGTAAAGGACAGCTTGACCAAAGAAGTTGTTTTATTTAATAAATTTGATAGCTTTGACCTGCCTCCCCCAACTTCTGTTCACTCAAACCCTTGTTTAAATGGGATTTAAAAAATAGTACATTTTCTGAAATGTAAAGATTTTACTGTCTGAGCCTTCCCCCATTCCTGTTTTTTGCCTTTTCTGTAGTACCATTAGTCCATTCATTTGTAAAGTTTCATTACTTTAATAACCTCCAAAAGACCTCCAACCCCCAACACTGCTACATTTATTTTTTTATACTCGCATTTGGGAGAAACTGATCTGCAATAAGCGAAGCTCAGTAGTTTCAGAATCACACAGATGACTATAAGTTGAAAGTCATATGGCCTAGAGGGATCTTGGGTAGTAATATGCTTTTAAAAAGAAATTCCAACGCTGTTTACATGTTCCTTTGTAGAAGCTGGTACTTGCCTCATTGGATGGCTGAGGCAATGCCTTCTATATGTAGAGGTTTCTGTTTTCTATTAGTTTTTGTTTGGTTGTTTGTTTCCTGTCATCTGCTTCATCATCTCAACATCCCCCTGAATCATCTCTTCAGTTAAAGACTACTCATAGGCATGGTTTGTCAATAAATTACTGCACTTCCTTGTAATTTACCATGTTGGCTATTGTTACAAATATTAGGAAAGTTAATATGTTATAAAAATTTGGGTTTGAATACTTCAAAAATGCATTGAGAAGTGAAAAACCAAATAAAGATTTTTCTGTTTCAGTCCTAGCAGAGAAGAAAATATAAAAGTTCATGCTAGATGCTTATCATCTTAGCTCTACATGCTCATTCAACTGCAAAGTGTTGAGTATATATTCCATAAATGTTAGTCAATTTTATTTTCATACTTTTTAATGTTTATTCATAAGTTGTTCAAAAATTAGAAGAGTACATTCTGGGTAAAAAAAATACTCTTTCTATGTCAGTTTGATAGTAATTGAAATCCCTGAAACATATCTAAAAAGGAAACCATTGAAAGTTTAAACTTTTAATTATATTTTATGGGGTGCCGAGTGTTACTGACAAGCATTGAAATCAAGAAGCAGTGAAAGAAGAATAATATTCATACAGTTCCCTCTGTGAAGACTGTGCTTCTGTATGTACTTGCTTTGTGAGGGAGGTGTCTCATAAAATAAGCATGAGTGTATGAATTTATAGGAGGTGCAACAGAAATACTCTGTAGTGGTCCACAGAGAATGTTATTATATAAGCAAACTGAGAGTTTCTGCATTTCTTCTCTTTAGCATTTAGCTAAACTCAGCCCTGTTGGTAACTAGCAGAGATAGTTTCTGTTGTCTGTTTAAGAGGTTCTTCGCAGCATGTACATGGAAGGTGAATTACCTCCAATAACACAAGTCAGAAAGAAGTTTCGTTGTGCCATACAGTTTCATGTCAATTTGACACATGGTAAAGTCATAACGAGAGGAGGGAATCTCAATTAAGATACATACTACAGGCAAGTGTGTAGAGTATGGGGAGAGGCCTCACGCATTGTGAATGATTCCATTCCTGGGCTGGTGGTCCACGATTCACCCCTTCATGGTCTCTGCATGACCTGCTGATTCTAGGTTCCTTCCTTGAGTTCTTGTTCTGACTTATTTTGGTAATGAAGAGTGATAGGAAAGTGCAAGCCTTTGTGTGTCAAGTTTTTGGTCCTGGTGTTTCATCAGAGCAATAGAGCCCTAAGACACCTGTCCTTTCAAGTTGAAAGCAATCACCTTTTCAGCTTGCCCTGATCCTCCATACATTCAACATCTAGGAGCATCTCAGGCTTGCTTAGTGTTACTTGCTCTGGAGAATGCATTCTACTTAATGATTCCAAAAGAACTCCATATCCTCAGGTATTCTTTTCACCATTGACAAATGAAAGTATATATATATATATATATATATATATATATATATATATATATATATATATGTATATGTGTATGTATGTATGTATGTATGTATGTATGTATGTATATTCAACTCCAAGGATATTCCCTAGAAAAGGAATACTGGAGAACTGATTTACCAAAGAACCTCCACTTTAGGTAAGGGTTTGGTAGTTGTGTGGTCATATAGGAATATTCTATATGGCAAACAGTTTCAACTTTAGTACTTTAGCAACATTTAAATAATTTAATATAAACTACATACTAACATTTTGAATTTGAAGCAATGAGCAGTTTGTTCCTTGATGCAGAACAACAACATTCCTTTGTTCGTTGTGCCTCAAAGCCTACCAGGGTAAAAATCAATAAAATCCCAGACAAAGTAAGATGTTGGATGTTTTCAGATTTCTCTCAGTCTTTATTAAATTGCTCCTTTAGGTCACTACTAGAGAAACCCAGTCACTATTGTTTTCTGTTAACCTGCATTAGTGGCATCTATTCACAAGTGTATTCTACTTGCTATGGTAAATTATACACCCACACCTGACCTAACTTCCAGGTCTCTTCTTTTGGAAAGCCTTTTGTGATGTTTTGAAATAAGATCCTCCTCCAGTCATCATATTAATTACCTCTACTTCATTGTAATTATAAGAATTATAGAATAAATATTTTACATATTCTTTTCTTGCTAGAAAATACCCTATATAAGTACAAAATTAGTATATGGGGAAAATTGGCACTTGATGCAAGCAAGCGCATAACAGGTGCTTAATAAATATTTGTTGAGTAAATACATGCACATAGAAAATATATATATATAAAATCACATGCCAAGCTGGATTTCTTGTTCCCCACAAATGAGCATATAGTCACCTGCTGCAGAACCTAGTATCATATGCAGGTGCTATGCGTGAGGAGGATCTCACATACTCCTAAATTTCTCCAGAAGTCACTGTCAATCCTAGTTTAAAACAGGAACAGAAGAAAACTACATCTATTTGTTGTCTGATAATTCCCTTTGCACTTTTGTGAAGGTCAATGTCCACAGTCAAGGTCTGTTTATAGCTCTAAGGAAGCTGGTAAAATTGCAGTGTGTTAGAAGTTCCCTCTGTGGTTTTGGCAAGGTTCACTATATATTTTCTGTCTACTCTGTGACCTCCTACCTCTTGTTTCACATTGTGAAGCTGTCTACAGATTAAGGTATATGGAAAATATCTCCTTCATCTTTATAATAGTTGTTCTGTCAACATGGGGGCCTACACCTATAAGTTGGTACATTTCCCTAAAACTGTGAAACCTTTTGATGAATTGTGCATATTTTCTATCCTAATAGCAAACATGTTTCTGTGAAACTTCAANAAAAAAAAAAAAAAAAAAAAAAAAAAAAGAATGAAGGAAACCTAGATGCAGGTTGTCTGGCTAGGGTCCAGCATTTCAATATTCTTCTGTTAGCTGATTTGATTACTCAGTTTATGCTAGTATCTGTATATATCTATATCTGTATCTGTATCTATATCTATATATAAATTCTTCTATGACCAATGGATTTCTTTACCTCTTGTATGCACTCAATAAACATAAGCATTACCAATGACCAACCTCAGCTTGAAGAGAGGTTCTGAGGAAGAGGTGTTCAGGGGTTGAAAAGAACAACTTGAAGTCAATTGAGGGGTACAAGCTGATAGCCTTTTGTTCTGCTCAAGACAGCTTTCTGAAGATTACCACACAGCTCAACTTTTGCAGACCAAAGCCCATTCTTTAATTTACATATCAGTTTAATCATCCATGTTCCATTTTTATTATCCCACCATGAATTAACATTTTCTGATCTTAGTCACTTGACTCCTAGAAAAATACAGCAAGCACATGTTTCTTAAGATTGCAAATGGAGAGCCGGGCATGGTGGCGCACACCTTTAATCCCAGCACTTGGGAGGCAGAGGCAGGTGGATTTCTGAGTTCGAGACCAGCCTGGTCTACAAAGTGAGTTCCAGGACAGCCAGGACTACACAGAAAAACCCTGTCTCAAAAAACCAAAACAAAACAAAACAAAAAAAACCAACACCCCCCCCCCAAAAAAAAAAAAAACCCAACAAAGATTGCAAATGGATTCAGAGATCTGCCTAAGTTTTAAAGCACAGACAATAAATTAGCTGTGTGGAGGAATCCAGCTCTAAGATCACCATTCCTACCAAGTCTGGGCCTAAATTTGCTTTGTTCCAGGCTGACCTTGAACTCAGGACTTTGTCTATATCTATCTGACAAGCTGGCTCATAGTACAGGTGCACCTGCTCTTTTAGATCTATGAAGCCCCTTATATGATTTATATTGCATTGCTATATTTTGCATAGTTGAGAAATCCTGTTTACATAATTTTCAACTCATATTTTTAGAGTTCTTTCCCACAGCCTTAAGGGCTGTCGTGAAGGTCAGAGCATCTACCATTTTGCTAAAATACACCCTTGCCTCCTGGACTCATGCTGCTTCTAATTATCATGGAATATTAACCTTGACTGAAAGGACATACTCCTATAGCTTTGGCAGGGAGAACTTCTCTCAAAGAAGGAACATAAAGTAAATTATGTACATTATTACATAAACAAGCCTTACATATCAACACTCATGGAGGTTCATGTCCTTCTGTTTCTCCTCCAGGGGGCAGGAAACTTTCTCATGCCATCCCCTTTGAAGTCATGTAGGATTCAGCAAGCATAACATTATAGGAAGCAATTTTATACAAAGATTATGTTTATATTTGCCTTTCTATTGATAGTCTCATGACCTATGCACTGACTTATTTTTACACCTATGTATATAAAGTTTTTCTTGAGTCATTCAGGAAAAAGAAAAGGGTAAGTCCAAATTCAGAATATTTGTTATACTTTCAAACTAAATTTGCCATTTTTTTCTAAGCATGTCCATTCATACAAGAAAGCTAGTAGTTTCCAACCCCATGACCAGAGATTATTGGCCCAGGCTCACAGTCTGACCTCAGCCCTGTGGTACATACTATGCAGAAAGGCAGGGTGGTAATATGCTGAGGATATTAGAGTCTTTCACGCATATTCTAACTAGAGGCTTGATTAGTCCTTGTTTTTCCTCTGAAATGTTATATTTCTGTTTATTAAGTATTTATCATGTACTTTGCTAAATGATTCCATGCATTATCACATTTAGTCTTTTCCATAAAACACTCAAAAGTCAACCTAGGCTTAAAATCAATCTGTAATTTGATCTATTGACTACAGTATCATTGTCTTTATTACTAATTTAAATAAAATTAACAAAAAGGAACAATTGTGGGTAAGGTGCTGCATACAAGAGTTCTAGGTACACAGAGAGCTGCAGTCAAGAGGACCAATTGTACTTGGGAGTTCATTTGAGACCCAAGGTGGGCTCAGTGTGAAGGTTTAGCATCCATTCAAGAAAAGGACCAATTCAGTAAGAAAGTAGAAGTTACCCCATTAAATTGAATAGTTCAATGTAAGTTATTTATCTCTTGGTAATTCAATTCACCCATTAAAGAAAAATAATAATTTCTTTACTGCCTAACTCATATGCTTTATTATGAAAAGGGTGAAAAAACAATTCTATTAAACTAAGCATCTAAGGAGTCAGTAAAGTGCGATTTGTATAAACAAGAATTCATTTAAGAAGCCAAGTATGGTGACATGTTCCTGTTAGCAAAGCAGAGGCTGAAGAATCCCTGAAACTTGCTGGCCAGCAAGAGTTTATGAGCTTCATGTCCAGTGAAGGACCCAGTCTTAGGCAGTCAGGTATGACAGAACACACCTTTAATTCTAGCCCTTGGAAGGCAGAGGCAGGCACATGTGAGTTCAAGGCCAGCCTGATCTACACAGTAAGTTCCAGGCTAGCCAGAATGGCATTGTGAAACATTGAAGAAAGAAAGAAAGAAAGAAAGAAAGAAAGAAAGAAAGAAAGAAAGAAAGAAAGAAAGAAAGAAAGGAAGGAAGGAAGGAAGGAAGGAAGGAAGGAAGGAAGGAAGGAAGGAAGAAGAGAAGAGGAGGGGAAGAGGAGGGAAGGGGAGGGGAGGAAGGAGAGAGACCAAGACAACCTCTGTCCAGAACTACACTTACACATACACTAAGAACAAATATCATGCACATGCCACATGAAATCCTATGAGTGGAACAACTATGTTATCAATTGTTCTTTTTATCATACTAAGAAAAGGCCAGGATTTTCTTGTTTAACTCATTGTTACTTTGCCATAACTTACATGACCAACTTTGGGATTCGTCTTACTGGCACATGGGAAATGAAGAAATGAGAAAAAATGTTTATGAGAGTGGCTGGGATCAGGTGGGTCATGCATTCTGACAGCGATTAGTAGCAACCTGTGAGCTCAGGGGAGAGATGGCAGGCTAGCTTATTATTAGTGTGTCTGTGAAGGGGAAAAGGATCAGGCTTCAGACATCTAGGAGAAAGCTGTGGCTCATCCATTCAGCACATGGTGTCACTATCTGGACCAGGGGAAAGCCTTCCCTTCCTCTCAACCTGACCCAGAGAAAGCCTTTTCATTAGCATCTGTCTGAAGCACAGGGGTATGTTTATGCTATGATGCTCATTCATACAGGGATACACTCATTCCCACAGTGTTTATCTTATGCTAACCTAGATTTTAAATATTGTAATTAGCTATGAATAGAAGGATGAAAAAAATGAGGGGGATGAAATTAAACATAGCACTAACATATCAATATAAGATAATTACTATAATTTAGGCACATACATAGGATAAATGCTATAATTTACACATATAAATTTGTCCAAAATCCTAGACTCAAAATGTTGAAAGAAAAATTGAGCTTATATGACTTGATATAATTTTCTGATACAATATGCTAACATATCCCCCAAAATAAAATCATTATTTGTCGATTTAAAAAAAAATGTCATTTCAATTTCTACAGTGGCATCATTAAAAATTCTTTTCTCAAAAATATTTTTGCATGTACCCTGCAGATTTATTTTATCTGCTTTGTGTTCACTTTTTCTTTTTTTTTTCCTTCCTCATGTTTAAAAAAAATGTCTTGTAACAAACTTTTTTCTGTCTTAAAAGTAAGGAATCATGAAGAAAGGTGAATTGATATATGTCTGAAAAACCTGTCCTTGATCTGCCAACCATCAGGAGTCCCATCTTGCAAATGCTTTGAAAACACTCTCTTCACATTAGAGAAAATCATTTTGTACTCTTGTAGCCGTAGATTATAACGATCTCTCCTCCAGCATCTTATTCACCCGGAGCACTTTCAACCCACTGAATCTTTCCTTTTCTCTATGATAAAGCTCAATGACCACTCAAATCCATCAAAATCACCAGAACCTATATAAAATGCATGCATAAAGCTCAGCTTGTTCCCTCAGATACTTTTAGTTTGATCATATTTGTAAACATTTACACAAATTTTAATTATCTAAATTTGTGTATGTGTGTGTCTTAACATGGGTAAGTATACATTTGTGAGTGGTGTTTGCATGAGAGTCAGAGGAAAGTGTTAAACTCACTGGAGTCAGTACGTGGGTTATGAGAACTGAACTCAGGTCTTCTGCAGAAAGAAAAATCACTTACATCACTCAATTTTCCATAGCCCTCACACTTGGTTCATATGTTTTGTTGTGCTGAAGTGCACCTGACTCTGCGTTAAAGTTTAAATTTCAGACTCTAAATTTGAATGCGGAATAGACAAGTATGATGAACAGTAATCACTGTCAGTGTTGTGAAATTTTGGAATCACCCATGAGATACATCTCAAGGCATGTCTCTCGGGGAGTTTCTAGGCAAGGGTGATGATTGAGGAGGACCACACCATCTCTTGGACTAGAGATCTCAGAATGAATCAGAAGTGGTAACTTGGGGGCTGGAGAGATGGCCCATCAGTTAAGAGCACTGATTTTTCTCCCAGAGGTCCTGAGTTCAATTTCCAGCAACCTCAAGGTGGCTCACAACCATCTGTAATAAGAGTGTACTCCTGAATATAAAAATAAATAATTCTTGAGGAAGAAGAGGAGGAGAGAGAGAAGAAGGGGGAGGAGGAAGAGGGGGAGGGGAGGGGGAGGGGGAGGAGGAAACTTAGGGTTTCTGGTCTTTGATGTCTTAGTGCCATGCTTCTGCTACCTGGAACCCTGCTATGGCCTTTTCATCCTGACAGTCAGTCTCCTCAAATAGTGAGGCAAGAATAAATTCTTCCTCCAATAAACTTCATATTATCATGTCAGATATTAACCAAAAAGTAGCTAATTCAATCACCTACCAAGTATATGACTTTAGGCAAGATTATTATTCCTTTTGTTTGAATTTTCTTGTTGGGAAATGGCCCTAAATTATATAGGATTTATAAGGTGAAAGCAATAACTCTAGGAGCATTATTAATTCCTATAACAAAATTTAGCATATAGAATGGGAATATAGTTCCGTCATAAAGTGTCTTAGTTCAGGTTTCTATTGCTGTAAAGAAACACCATGATGACAACTCTTATAAGAGAAAACATTTAACTGGGGCTGGCTTTTAGGGCAAAGATTTAGTCAATTATCATCATGGCAGAAAGCATGCAAGATATCAGGTACATGCGGCACTGGAAAGGTAGCTTAGAGTTCTACATTGTGGATCCCCACAGGCAGGAGGAAGAAAACAGAGACACTTAATTCTCAAAGTAGGGGGTGCCCAACTGACAAACTTCCTCCAACTAAGCCACATTTACTCTAATAAGGCCTCACCTCCTAAGAGTGGGACTCTCTGACTCCCTATGGGGACCACTGTGGAGTGATTTCCCATCACATGCAACCACTCAGGTTTGAGCCACAGTACCACAAAACAGGCAAAGAACAAGGAAAGAAACATCCCAAACTTCAGCTGCTGAAGCATTTAAAGACTGGAATTGGGTTGCTGGGTGTAGCCTGCTTATTTATCCTATGCAGGGATAAATTCAAAGACCAGCATCACACTATAAATACCACAAAAAATGTCACGCAATTTAAGTTAATATGTTTAGTATAACTTTATGTCCATTAAGAGACATGGTGTCTTGAAATAGAGACAGAGCCTACTTGATTAATTAGCAATCACCAAAACAGGCTTGAAATAAGACAGAACAAACATGCTGTGAGTCCTGGATGAGTCTTGGAGAGGATGATACGAACAGTCTTTTCTTCTCTGTGTTTTTGTCCTCTCCTGAAAGGGTGCTTTTGAGCTCAGGTCACTTTTTTTTTGCTTTAATTGCCATCTGGATAGTCAGATCTCCTTGGTACAGAAGCTAGTCTGCGTTGAGTCTAGGGCAGCAGCAATCCAAATGCTCTCTCCTTTTGTTAATGGGAATTCAGCTTCTTGACAGCTACATTTTTCAGCCCCACAGTCTCATACTGTGGTATTTCACTGATTTCTCAGTAGCCTGCCCTAGGGGACAGGACCATTCTTTTGTTTGTCCTTGTGAAGAATTTCCTGCCTATCACTAATTTGCTGTGCTGTAAAAGCTACCTTATTTACAATTAAATGAAACTGAGTTAGTAATTCTAACTCAGTAGAGGACTTTGGTAAAGCCCCAGGGAGTGTTGACATTGTCACCAGCTTTTTTGTTTTTGTTTTGGGGCCTTTCTATTTTCTTCTTCATGGAGATTTTAACTGCTATCTCTTAGTTATTCCTTCTTACTAAGAGAGAATAGAATTTTTAAAAAGGTATTGTATGACTCCGTGGACCCTTAGCTTACCAGGGGCCCCCTGAGTGGAGCCGGAATGGATGCAAAAGCAAGAGGAATTTATTGTTCCAGTGCACTGGGGTCATCCCAGACCCGAAGGAGAGGGAGGGGGATGACCACTAGCACTGGTCCACAAGTCTTTATATGGTTTCCAGGGGGAGAGCAGAACATCAGCAACCAGGCACAATATGATTGGCAGAACAGTGCACCCTTAAATTGATTGGTCTTTAGAGAATGAGGTTACAAAGACTTCCCTTGTCTGAAGGTAGGCAAGAGTCCATCCTGCTGAATGTTTCCCCACCTGCAGGTCATTTCCTCTCTGTTGTCTCAGAAATGTTAATTCACCTCTCCCTTCCAGACCAGCAAGTGTTTCACGACCTTTCTAAAGTTCCAGAGCTGACCTGTTCAGTATTTTAAAAGAGGCATTCAATTAGAGAAAATAGAGAATTTTGAAAATAACCATGTGATTGTTTTGAACAATGCAAAAGTCGCTGTAACAGCAACAATGAACAAACACTATGTGTTATATTGTGTGATTTTGTGTGTCAAAAGACTGCCAGTTTAAAAAGTATATACCTACAATTCTTTATCCTAATGATTTTATTTAGTTAGATAAAAATGACCCTATAATATAAATACAGCAATGTACAATTTTCTTAGCTAAGAGGATTTTTTCATTTTATTTACAAAAGCATGATGCAGTAGTTTTTAATTATTCAACCTTAATAAAGAATGACTAAGCATTATAAATCTAGTTAAAGTTATTCATATATTTGCATGCGTAGAGGATAACTAAATGCATGTCTTTCTCTTAGGGGAGATGGGATATCTAGCTTTCTGATGCTTGTGACACTGAACTGGTTATTGTGTCATTCTCTCTGCTCTGACTTCTCTTCTGTTTCCAAATACATGCTGATGGGATTGACTTTATTTAAATTGATAATATCCTCCAAGATGATCATCTTTAATAACAATATTTTTTCCTCTGTCGTGATCTTCATGAAAATGGCATATAGACTTCCACACATATCACTTGGGAATGATGTCCACAGGCCAATGTGTTCAGGAAGCACTGTCTAAAATAGGTCTCACTTCTCAGAGCTTTGTGCACACTAATGTGCATGGTTATATCCAAGAAGACTAACATTTCCTGGCCTTACTTGACCATATAATATGTTTTTCTCAAAACACTGTTAGCTCTTATTTTCTCTGAAACAGTATTTTAAAAACCACTGAAGAGGTCAGTGCAGGAACTTTTGGAAAATTCCACTACAGCCCTCTCTTCAGGAAGGCGAAGGCTAATTAACATTAATAGACAGACCAGGCTACCTGCAGGTTCCGGAGACCTAGACCAGGTAAACACATTCATAGGACAGACCCTGCCATCTCATTCCCTAGGGACCAATCAATTTAAAAGTCACACTGTTCTGCCAATCACATTGTGCCTAATGGCTTCTGATCTGAAAAACTGTATAAAGACTGACCTAATGGCCTGTGGGGAGCGGGGGCAGGGAGGGGAGGTTTGCCATCGTTCAGGTGTAGGACAACCCCAACACATTGGAACAATAAATTTCTCTTGCTTTTGCCTCTATTCCCTGCTCCATATGGTTCACTCAGGGAGTCCACAGTAAGCTAAGGCTGGCCAGTCTTATACCACATTACAGAATCCTGGCAGTGGAGTTGTAGTTTTGAATCATTGATGTACAGATAAAGATAAAGACAAAGACGTCTCTAATAAGCAAATGTTCTGTATCATATATTATCAACTATAAGCAAAAACTTAGTTGAACAAGCCCTTAATCAAATAAGGGACACAATACAAATGAATCTACAGTCAGTGTACTAATTCTGATCGGGTTGACACATGTCTGTGATAGCAAGCATACATGATAAGTACGGAAAAGAGGAAAGAGTAGAAAAATAAAAAAAACAACACATGGCTCTCATTAGAAGGCTCAAAATTACAGTTGGCAGCTCAACTTGGAAAGGGCATGAATATTGTACAAGTTCTGAATGCATGCAGGAGCTAGGTTGGATCCGTGGTCTGTCATTTTCTTGTAATGTCACAATTAGTGAGCATGATGTTGCAGACAATAAGGACACTACTCTAGTCAAGTAACTGCTATAAGAATTAAAAGATAAAGACAAAATCGAATGAAAAATGTGGAAATGAAATCCAAAAAGTGGAAACGTAGCTAGACAAATCTCTTAGCATTGTTGAGGTTCAGCATCTCAGCCTATAAAGTGGTCCTAAATATTGTTATCCTTTGATAAAAAGTATATTATGTAAAGTGTTTTGCCACATGTGGGAAGAATGTCAGTGCTAACAGATTTATTTTTGAATGTGCCTGAAGCATCTCTGGAAGGTCAGAGTGAGGAGGAGGAGAAGGACAGGAAAACAGCAGCTGCGGGTGCCTTACTAGAATGGGGGTCGGGGGAGTGAGGCTGGACAGGGAAGATAGAAGATAGAAACTTTTTCTATGTATGCTAATAGTTTTTAAAAGTAAGAGTAGAAGCATTGCCTACTCAGAGAAGGGGGAGTGAAAGGAAAGATGTGATGGGACACTACGAAGTGTGTCACTCTCAGGAGGGCTCACAGAAGGCTCACTGGGTGCTGCTTTTGCTTTTCTTTGTTTCAAAATAAGCAGTGTCTGCTTGGGAGTAGATTTGGTTTTTTCTTGGAGATGGATAATAAGGAGGATATTTGGGTCAATTTAAGAGATTTTTCTTTGAAATTTGGATGCCTATTCTTCAGATACTCTAAGGTGTAGTTATAAATCAATATAAAAATTTATCTTCACATTTTTCTCTAAACAGACTGAACAGTTGATAAATAGGGGCAGCTTATTCTTAATTGGTCATAAGGCAAAACTTAAAATCAACACCTTGGCCTGAATTTGTCCTTGTCATATACAAAAGATGTGTCACAAAGGAACAAAGAGCTGGAACAAATTCTGATATTGTATTGTCACAAGTCAATTATATCTGCTATAATGGGGTCTGTGCTCCAATGAGCTGCTATTACTATAGCAAGATCACAGACATTTGAGTTTAAGGGCATGAAGGGAATAGCTAGAACATAGAATGTCAGAGAATCCTATGATTTTGCTTTTTATTTCCTCTGAAGTTTTCTTTGCTTTCTTGTTTGTCTCCACCATCGACACACTATATTTTCAAGGAAAAGTAACCACCAGCCTAGCAAGGATACAGTAAATTCAATTCTAATTTTATATAAATTAATAGAAAAGCTGTGCTCTATAATTTGACAACTACATTACATGGAATTCAGCTGGCAAAGAAGGCTGGTTACTTCTCCAAATGGAGCACCTAGTCATGTGGGCATCCCTTTGCACACTTTAAATTTCTCTGACCAAAAAGCTTAGGCACAAAGTTTCATACCACCTTAGGAACACATCTTCTGTATATGACAAGGACAAATTTAGGCCAAGGTGTTGATTTTAAAATTTGCCTTATGGCCAATCAGAAGTGTAATATTAGACATATATGGGGCTTGAATCATCATCATTGAGACATGGTCATCTTGTACTTTAAGATGGCAAAATGTTTTGGTTCTTGAACTCTCTGAAAATTTGTCAGCAACAAAGATGTCCTTGAACAACAAGTATTTCCACACATTATCAGTAAATATCTACTGATCATTGGTAAATGCCTACCGCTTTTCTGTAGTAAGTACTGGACAAAGAGGACAGAGAGAAACCCCTCCCTCAAAGTGCCTCCATTCACATGAGAGAAGGTTGATCTTAAAGGTAAACAGACATAATTTCAGAGCTGGGACCAAAACAAAGCTACGGTAGAGATGAAGCTCTTCTGTTTAGGTACAGGGTGATAGAATATTTGAACAAGGTATCAAGAGTTACAGAAAGTATAGCTCTCTGAAGAACTGGGAAGATCATTGCACATTGAGCAAACAATATGCGTAAAGGCTTGGGCACTGTTAGTGATATAATATGCTACCATGTAATCAAGAAAAAGTAATGAGGAAGAAACAAACAGATAAGTAACACATATTTCATTAGAGGCTTTTCAGGATTTGGTTAGAATTGTGGTGTAATCTAAATATCATTTGAGGATTGCAAAGAAGATACATTAAATTCAATCTGTAGACATTGTTAATCCCAAAGATGTGAGGAGAAAGACCATTGATAAAAAATATCATGACCGAATTATTTAAGGAAAGCACTTAATTAAAGCAAGCTTTGTGTTTGGCTTACATGAACTGCTTCCCTCTATGGAATGGTTGGAGAGCTCAGCAGTGGATGTAAGGAAGAATTTGACAGAGAAAATAAATGGGGTTATAGGAGCAGAACATAAGCGTAGCAAGTAAGTCCCTTCTGCAACAAAGACATGTTTGCAAGGTGAACTAAACAAGTCATAACACCAGGTAGCCATATAATATTCTGAAACAAAGGTAGAGTTGCAAGATAGTTATAAACAACTTTTGAAACAAAGACAAGATTGCCATTCCTGGAGCAGGCAGTACAGAACCATTTGTCATTAAGGTGGGACATTGCTCAATCCTAGAAAAAGCATATGTTTAATCATAAACAATGAACCTAGCTTGTCTTTACTATGAGATAGCTTTTAAGTATAAGATAGAGATAACTGATTCTTCGGTACCACTCCAGTGTTCAATAAAGAATGTCCTATAAAAAGAGGGAAGAAGTAGACTTGCATTCAGTAGAGTGTTGCATTAGGTCAAATAAGACAGCAGAGGAAATGATGAGCAGTCATTGGCTTCAGGATGGAGGTAAAACTCACATTACTTTTCCCTTCAGCTTTACTAAAATCCATTTCTTTATGTGGCCACTTCCCTAACTTGTCAAATTCCCTTTGAAATATGATCCAATTTTTCAAGCTCTCAGTATTTTTTTGCACGTTTCATCACAAAACATCCTTAATGAGTATCCACTCTTCCAGACATCATTAGACCATATTAATCATATCATACATTATCACAGTTACATATAAAGCTGAAGTTTTCTAGAATAAATTTCATTATATACTCAGAAAGAACATTTATGAAGCTTACATATATATATATATATATATATATATATATATATATATATATATATATATATCTGTAAAGCATGACACCCAAACTTATCAAAAATATTCATGCAAAATGTATTTAATATTTCTCATTCTACTTTCTAATCTGTGTCCCTCCAAAGACATTTTTGATTACTGATTGTTGAGTAGTTACAGAGTATTAGTACTGTCACATTGCTCCTATTAATATAATAAGTATAGGGTGAGTGTGACTATGAGCTAGTTTTGCTCATTATGATGCTTTGAATAGATAATAGGGTGTCAGTAAGACAAAAACAACATTTAGGGCATAGACACTGAATTAAGAATGATAATGATTTACACTCAAAGTTCTCCCATGATCCCTTTCTCCCTACTTGGAAGTTCTACCTTCTGCTTCCTGTCCAGCTATTGGCCCGCTGATCTTTGTTAAAACCAATAAGAGAATGCCTTAGTCAAGTAAAGAAGGAACAAATATTTAGATAACTTTGCCAGCACCTCCTGATGTGCGTGTAGCAACTAACAATTGAAAATACAAGGACACACTTTTATAGACGGTTTATACAGCATGTGTGTGGGGGGGTAGGGTACCCAAACAGTTCTTAATCTTTTAAAATAGACAGTAGAGTGTGAACTCAAAGACTAGAAATTACATCTGGTTATTGAAGCACCTCTGCCAATGTTGCTAATGTTGGAATATCCTAACTACATTTTCCCTAGATTTCAATCAGATAAAGACCTTACTGTTAAGATCATAGTGCTTCAAGTCACTGCTAAGGACCATGGGTTGATGTTTAGCTCAGCACTCTCATTCCTGAGATCTGCTTTAATAGGTTCAAACACAAAACCTAGAAACCAAAAGGAAAGCTCTTGAAGCAGATGCATAGACAGATTCTTGTGTATATATCAGTGTCTTGGTGTCTTTGCCTTCCATGTATCACCTACTATCTTGATT
This sequence comes from Mus minutoides, assembly GCA_902729485.2. Lineage (NCBI taxonomy): Eukaryota > Metazoa > Chordata > Mammalia > Rodentia > Muridae > Mus > Mus minutoides. Next base: position 198,867 of record LR750396.1, on the reverse strand, counting down.
ACAAAAGTATAATTTGCTAACAGTGGAGACAGTGGAAAAGACTTCTAACCCATGCTGCCAGTTTTAACTCTCCATCAAAATACTGCTTACTTCTAGACTGCTTTTACCACATCTAATGTAACCAAGGAGATTTATAATACTGCCAGCCACCTTGATGCAGTGAATACTTGAGTGCATTTCAATTCTCATTATCTTCATATAGACAATCTATTTTTATGCTATTCAAAGATGCACCTAATATACTGCCTTTTAAAATCTCAAGAGCCTAACTGATCAAGATTATACCCACACTATGTTTGAATACCAGTAAAATTGAGGTTTGGGAAATTAATATATATAACCACAAGTTTGAAATGTGTCCTTTGACTATTTATCTTCAACTCTTCATGCTATTTTATTTTGGAGATTTTTATTGTGCCTTAGATGTAACCTTCTTATATTTGCCACATATTTAATGCACTTTATTACTTCAACATCTGTTTCTTCTTTTGCATAGCTCTTTTTTCTTTAATCACTTCTATGATTAAATATATAATTGAAGCTCTTACTACTAGTACAGAATTAAGTCAGTTGATTGGGCCACTATTCACCCCAAATAAAAAAGAGAAGCCAATGTCCTTGTCAACTTGACTTCTGGTTAGATAAACTTACAGCATTTTCTACAAGTGTGGGGCTTATTCTCTATCATTAGCAGTATGCCCCTTGCTAATAAGGGTTTTTGGAGGTGGAGAGAGCCAAGTGTCTACAATCAAGATTGCCTGGGCATGCTGCAAAAACATACAACTGAATATTTATAAACTGACTCACCTCAAATACAATTATGTTTTTTGAATGAATCTCAAGTAGAAATTAAAAAAAAAATCAATATTTTTTCTATATCCTTGCCAAGTTGAAATGTTATAGCTACAATATGTCCGTAAATAGTATTAGCCTTTCTACTGTATTGTTGAAATTAGAGCCACCCTTTGAAGCAGTGAAAAATGCCTGATTTAATTTCAGTACTTATAAATCAAAATTAAGCCCAGGAAATCCAACTCATAAATAGCTTTAGCGAATCCAGCTGTTTTTATCCTAAAGGCACTCTCAGATCAATTTGCATAGGGGGTGACATAAAGGAATCTTCTTTCTGCCCAGTCAGTTTGGAGCAGGCACCAGGATTTAAAGGACTCAATAGGGGACAGAAGAACAATTGGTTTTTGAAAGACAAGGAAAGATTTCATGGCTAATACAGGAAATAATTAATAAATGAGAGAGAGAGAGAGAGAGAGAGAGAGAGAGAGAGAGAGAGAGAGATAATTTACTCTTATAGTGATGGTTTTGTTCTGTAGAAAATTTGTAGGATCAAATATAAAATTGGAGATAAAATGGATATTTGATTTTACCTCAAAGTCAACAAGAGAAAGAATGTAATCACCCTGTCCCTCTGTCAAATTAACAATACACACTTTGGCAAAATTGGCGTGGTGTTTCCCTCTGAACTTGGCTCTAACATTAATGACACCATGCATCTTCAGTGCTAGCCTTGTAAAGAACAGCCATGAGTTGTCCCACTAGCAGTTATAAATGATTTCTCTGAGAAAGTTTAACAGAATTCAT
>LR750396.1:148707-197171 GCA_902729485.2 Mus minutoides | reverse complement strand
TAGAAGGACATTGTGCTAATCTTAGTTTTTCCCTCAAATCCCTGAAATCTGTCCTCTTTAATCTAGTCTACTAACTTATAGAGTTTCATTATTTTCAAGAAAAAGTTTACATGCTTGTAGTTGGTGCCATTTATCTTTATCTGCAGGCCCGAAGTCACAAAATCCTCTTAAGTTATAGGGATATGTAAAATCTGCATTTAAAAAATATATATATATATATATATATCAGTCATCTCAAGGTGAATTAATAATAAGAATTTGATTCTATTACTATCATTTTTCATGTTGTGCTTAACTGTCTTTTTAGTTTATTGGTGATTTATACACTGTAGCAAATAAAAATAACCAACCTAGTTTTCTATGAATCTATGATTGAATAATAAAAAGCTGGTGTATATATATATAAAATGGGATTCTATTCAGCTCAAAAGAATAAGAAACAACTGTTAAAAGCTGTAAAAAAGAATATGTTCTCCCTCATACACAGATTCCAGCCTATAATATATATGCCTAAAGATATGTGCATGTAGGGACAGAAAGACATGGAAAGGAGCAGAAGACAGGATGCAGGTAGGTGACAAGGAAGAGAAGGAGGATGCAGGTAGGTGACAAGAAAGGGCTGAATCTAGATGAACTTCTGAGCTGTTAAAGTGCTTAGACAGCTAATTGGTTTTCTAGTTTCAACATCACCACACATCTTTTTGGGGTGGTGGATAAGTGAATAAGAATATACTTGACAGTGGCAGTGTAAACTCAAATGCGAAGCCCCGCAGCTTCAGGATGGAGATTCTATCTTGGTTCACTTCAGTGTGTGGCTTTTTTTTTTTTTTTAACTTATAATCTTTAGAATAAAGTTTTTACAAAAATGGCTTGATATTATACAGCAAAAAGACATGAATTGGCTTATTTAGAGTGTTTATCTAAGCAGTGCAAACATGTTGATTTTTGTGTTTGTGGTCATGCATTTTGTTCTTTGAACTTTTATTGGCCCATTTCATCAATTATAGGCAGGAAGGACTACAGTGACCACATTTAAAGGGACACCCACCCGGGGGAAGACAGAAGGCAGCTAGAACAGCTGTTAAAGCTTTGCCTCTTTCTGTCCAGGGGAGCTATTCTCTGCCACCGTGGCTCATAGCTGCTGCTGTCCTTCAGAGCTTCATTGGTGGAATTGGTTTAAATGCAGATTTTGTTTCCAGTGCGTTAGGATCTACTACTTTGACATTTCATAATACTCTAGATTTTTGTTTGTTTGCCCCAACTGAAGTCTTCTCAAGGGTTCAGGGGAGATTTTCTTTACTTGGTATTTGTACTCTTTGTTTTGGATTTTGACATGCTATAAAAACTCTTTGCCCATCAGCATCAGCATGTGGCAGTCAACAGTGTAAGTATAGGAACAGAAGTGGTTAGCATCTGGTTTCCTGTCTCTGAATCCACTGGGGACCAGTCACTGATGATTTAACACTTCCTATTAATAAACCTACTTATGGATTTTTTCTCTTTCCCAAATTTATCTTTTAAAATTAAATGTGAAACTAGTAGATTGTCACAGTTAGAATGCTTGACTGGTATTCACAAAGTGAATTTTTGACTGGCAGATGAAGGGTGATTGATCAAGGTTCTTTCCCTTTTTCTAGCTTGGAAAACAGGAGGACTGATTAGAAGGAATCTGAAAGACTAAGTACTTACTGGTGATTCAAACTCTTTGCAGAGGCCCATAGGGACAAAAAGGAAAGGAAAACAGGACAAACCTCTCCCTAATTGGTAATTTCAGGTCACTATATCTGACAAATATGAGATTGCAAAAATAGCTTTGTGTTGATGGGTTGTAAAAAACAGGAATGAAATGATGGGAGATGAATGAACTTGTTTCACTGTGTTTTATTTGATTGAAATGTGGCTTTCCACTAGTTGATTAGAATTTTAAACATGTCTTGGAATTTAAATGAAATAGATGTTATATAATTTTAAAAAATCCTCATAGAGTATCTTCTCAGATAGACTAGAAGACTTTGACTTTGAAAAATAAATTCAGAAGCTAAAGGCAGCATGTGAGACAGATACCTGTTGTCATATAAGTCACATGTTACTCTATAGCACAACTTTACAATAACAAAGAAAGAGCCAGAAGATGACAAGGCAATTCATGTGCATAGGTGGCATATATAAAACAATGATGTCATCTATAATAATATTCAAAGGCATTTTACTCCTTCTGTGCACAAAGTATGCCCTTGTGAAGCCGGGACATTCTGATAGTGTGCTCTGAGATAGACTTATACAATTATTGTCTAGCAAATCATAGAAGTTAGAACATCAGACTTGATTTTTATAAATCATTGTAAGTATGAAACAGTGACAGTTTAGAATTCTGATTACAGTTGCTATGCCCTTGGTCATACAGACTCTATATGCCCCAGTACAGGGGAATGCCAGGGCCATTACATGGGAGGGGGTGGGTAGGGGAGCAGGGCGGGGATGTGGGAGGGTAAGGGGAAATTTCTGGATAACATTTGAAATGTAAATGAAGAAAATATCTAATAAAGAGAAAAAAATTCTTAGTCTGTCCTTCTTTTAGAAGCAAGCTCCATTTATCCTTTACATCCAACAGCCTGTCATTCACTTTATAGCCCTAGCGCCCACAGGGGCATGGAGAGAAGCATGGAGAGAGCCTAAAAGTAGAGCAGCATAAGACACCATGGGAGGTCCAGAAGGAGGGCTCTGTCTGCTGCCAAGCCTTGAACTCATTCAAATACAAAGGAGTGAATAGAAGAGACATCTACTCACCAGCTTGTGATGGTGTGTGGATGTGGGGAGATTATTTAACAAGGCAATTTGGACACTCATTATTTTGACCTCAGGACAGCTTTAGATTCGTGGAAAAGGGTTTTAAGTAGGTGTCCTAATTTATGAATTACATGGAGAAAGGAAGGAGTTAACCAAAAAAGTTACTATGAAGAAAAAGCATAGCTGAACCTGGGCCTTCCCTTTCCAAGATTATATCAAGCACACCTTGCCAATATCCTGGAACACAGTAAAAGGGGGAATTCATAAAAGCCCAGCATAAAGCCAATTATACAGAATCTGACTGAACTTTGTTTCAACAGAGCACATCCCTCACTATCTATAATAGGAATCAGGGGATTCTTGGTGTCAACGGAAAGACTCTGATCTCTACACAGTTTACAGAATCCCCATATGAAGGTCCCTGAGTGTCACTGCACCTATTGTTTTTGCTTCTAGACTACACAGACCCTTATCCATAATCATTTCAAGAGTGTACCTCCTATAGAGAAATTCATTAAGTGAAAAAATAGTCTACCCTCTCATACATTCACCTCAACCCTCAGTGGGGTTGCCTGGGATCTACAATTAAGAGGAGAAAAAGCTCTTGCCCATCCAAAATAACTTTCACTAATACTGCCAGTATAGTCACACAGTTTACTTTCTCAGGACCTGTTCTGAGCCAGCCTGATCAATTCACTATGTCATTCTTAATGAGCACAGTTATCTGGTTTTCCAGACTATAGCACATTAGAAAGAGTAAAGGGAGAGCGAAGAGGCACAGTGACAGTCTAAGTGACAATGGAAAGCTTGACATTTCAGAAGAGAAAAATAAAACTGATCAGCATAGAACTGTGTAACCACATCAAGTCATAAATGCTCACACTGATGACCATTGCATCAAGGAAAAATAATATGTCAACAACATCAGAAAGTCAGTAACTCATATAATTTATAACTATATTTATCTTATATTTATATCTACATATAAATTGTATACATTTATAATATATAACTTTATGTTAACAAAGATATATATTTATGTGTATAATGTGTACTTATAAATATATATCTTACATTAGAGTATTAAATAGACATAAGCTTTGAGTACTTGAAGAGTTCAGTGTCCTTGTTTAGGAAATGCGTAGGTAAATGAGGTGTTACCAATTCCATCTTTAAATATCTAACTGACTTCCCCTATTGGGCTATAAATAGTCTCACTAGTCACAAGTAGTTAGTTACCTTGCTATAAAAGGACACAAACCAAATTCAATTCTAACAAAAGTATTTCTTCTTTCTCTTCAATGCTAACTAATTGGAGGTTTTGTGTTGAAAAAAGGGAGGAATTTGAATAGACTACCTAATTATGAGAGTGTACATAGACTTATAAACTTAGTTGAAGGTACAGTATGGGGTTTCATTGTTACTAAAAGCAACAAACTCTGTAAAACATTTATTCTCAGTTACGTGGATAATATACTAGGTGCCTCTCCCAATCAACCCACCATAGTGTTCACAAGGACTCTGTGGAGGGAGGGTTCTTATTTCATTGACTGAATAGCAGTTCCTACCTGTGAAGTTTAATCCTGTAGTCTTTTTACTGGAGAGGTGAGGAAGATGGGAAAGGTGATGGGCAGAAGAACCAAGGCCTTTCTAAGAAACTGAAATTGCAGGGAAGATTCTATTAGATCTCATCTCCTGTAATTTTAATGTTATTTAATGTAGCACCATATTTACTTTTAAAATTTGTTTCCTATTAATTTTTTTAATGTGATATTTCTGAAGATGCATAAAATACTGGAAACAAATGGGCTGTCTCTTCCCTGAATTATCAATGTGATATTACAGTAACATAGCTAATTCCCTTTCCTCAGTATGACGGTCTGTCACCACCCAAGGTGGGCACTCAGAGGCTTGGAGTTTAGAGGAACTCACTGTCATTTGCAACTGCAGCTTCACATCAATATGCAATCAGAAAGTAGCAGTGGAATCTGGCCAGGAGCATCTTCAGAAACAGGTGTAGATACAAAGGCATTGTTTGAATTTGTTCTCTAAACTGACCTAACTCTACCTTGAGTAGGGAGAAAGCCAATTCTGGTACTTGCTGAGGCAGTTTGATTGCTTGTTTTGTATGCTCCAATAGTCAGTAGTTGTGTCCTTACAAAACACAGAAATAAAATGTTTATTTTTAATGAAATGTATTTATCAATTTTCCTTTTTTTTAAAGAAACAATCTCTGTATGTGTTTATGTGTATGAGTATGGGCATACATACAAGTATCCTCAGTGTGTGTGTGTGTGTGTGTGTGTGTGTGTGCGTGCGTGCGTGCGTGCGTGCGTGTGTGTGTGTGTGTGTGTGTGTGTGTGCCATGTATGTGTGTGTTCACACTCTCCTGCTCACGTAGGTAGTGGTCAGAGGATATAACCTTGAGTGTCAGACCTCACGCTCAACCTTGCTTGAGGCAGTGTCTTGTGTTGGCCACTGTGTATACCAGGCTTCTGCAGATCCCATTCCCACCTCCATCTCTCTGATATATGCTTCCACATCTTATCACTTAAAAAAAAAAAAAACTTTTTTATTTATTTATTTATTTATTTATTTATTTATTTATTTATTTAATGTATATGACTACACTGTAGCTGTCTTCAGACACACCAGAAGAGGGCATTGGACCCCAGTACCAATCCATCAAGTGGTCGTCGGGAATTGAACTCAGAACCTCTGGAAGAGCAGCTAGGGCTCTTAACCACTGAGCCATCTCTCCAACTCCCAATACCTCACTCTTATGTGGATTCTGGGAATTCAGAATTCTGTGACAAGAGCTACCCTTAGAGCTTTTCTTAAAAGGTTTAGGTGCAGGCTGGAGAAACACCTCCCTTTACTCAAAAACACATGTTCTAAGTACTCAGGCTGTCTCTCTTTCATAATTAGTAAACTTTTAATTCCTAAGCCCAGACATGCCAAAAGCTCAATATTATTTTAATATTAATAATAATATATGTTATCTATAAAATAAATTAGAGGTCTTAGATTCAAATGCCCAGCAGACAAGGGAAATGGTAAAGGTGAGTTCTAATGTGATAGGCAAATTCAGATTGTAATTCAGAGTGTCATTCCCAATAAATTACCAGGGAATATTTTCCTGTTTTTGTTTTTGTTTGTTTGTTTGTTTGTTTCCTACATGATGTATGGGAGGTACAGAAATTAGCTATAAACTCACAAACATTATGTTTATAGTTTGGACTGTGCAAGGTAACAGAGAAATAAGCAGCTTAGAGGAAGAAGTAATAAGTAACTCCAGGTTTATAAATAGTACTTTAGAAAGAACCATCTGACTTTTAGGAGTCTCCACAGAAGCAGGATGTGTGTTCTTTTAACTTGATTATACTCTAACTTATACACGAAAGCAGAAAACAGCTGAGTGGTCCTAATGAAATGTAGATATTAAATCTGCTCTAATTTTCTAGAAACATTGGGACCATATGGCTTGTCTTTCTCTAACAGGTTTAATAAGCTCAGAGGAAAAAAAAAACTGTGTAAAAATTATACAACTAATATTTCAAGTATAACATTGGCAGAATAAACAGAATTAGGAAAATGATATATAAATCGGATTTAAAGAAGAAAAAGAACCAGACACTACTTTTGTTATTCTTCCTGTCCTGTGAGTTTTGGGAGATACTGAGAAAAGAGAAAATGGAACAGAAATAAATGTATTCTGAAATAAAAGCATGAAGACTTAATGTCTGAATAACATGGATAATTTGAAGAATGAGAAGACACAGTTTTCATGTTCTGGAAGTGAGAAAATGAACTGTGAGAGAGCTAAAACACTCCTACTTTGGGTCCTATCAAGTTGAAAGGCCAAAAAGACCAACTATAGAAGCAAGTGAGATACAAGAACACGATGCATTCCTTGATAGATTCATTTTATTTCTTTGGGGAAATAATCTTTATTATTGGAGAAAAGAGCTAAACACTAATAGATAGATGACAGAATTTGGCAGTGATTACAGGATAAAAAGAATGGAAAACTATATCAAGGAAAAGGCCAAGCTAAGAATACTAAAGATATAGGAAAAGGAAGCAAATTAAAATAATTATTTTTCTTATTTAAGTTTGAAATCATTTTTATGAAATAAACTGATTGTATCTACCTTTAAGAAAAAACACCTTATAATATTTGATTGTATCTTTTGGGCCTGGAGAAATGGTAAAGAGTATTTGTTAGTTTTACAGAGGAACCAAGTTCCATACCCAGTACTCACGTTAGGTGGCACATAACTGCCTATAACTCCAGTTCCAGGAGATACAATGCTCTTGTTGAGGTCAGTGCCCAAACACAAATAGACAAAATGGAAGATTGCACTGATTCTCAAAATAGTTTTCATCTTTAAATATTTACTTAAGTGTATGTTTGGATGCATATGTGTACATTTGTGTACTATTTTATTAGTTATGTGTTTCTGTTCTAGACGTAAAATTCACATTTGCAAGGATGGCACAGTAACTCAGAGGGCAAAAATGCTAGGGTGATTTGAGTTTGATCCTTAGGGCGTACATGGTGGAAAGAGAGAACCAGCTCCGTCAGTTTGTACTCTGACCGCCACAAGTGCCATGAGCATGTGTATACATGTGCACACACATCTGAATGTTACTCTAACCTCTAGTTCATGTCTGGTTCACATTTGTCTATGAGATAGGAGGAAAATCCCCAATATTGTAAATATGTATACATAGAATTTTAAATATTTTTATTAATTAAACTTGTTGACAGTTGCATACAGCTTATGAAATGAGTTATCTGCTTCTGATGGCTCTTATTCTGATTACTTTCCACAGTCTTATTTCCCCAACACTCTACACACACACACACACACACACACACACACACACACACACACACCCCTCCATTTCCTTTTCTCATCTTTCTGTCTTTTTTATTTCTTTCATGACCTACTGGCTTAACTAGAGCCATCTGTGTGAATATGGTATGAAGTGATCCACTGGATCCTGATAGACTCACTACTAGGTACACATCAAAAGAGACAGACTTCCTCTCCTTGGGAATCTATCAGTAGGCAATAACATTAGGGAAAGATAGGTGTGATGAGCCTCACCCCCTCTTCATAACTGTATTATAGACAGTCTGATTTTTCACAGGCTTTGGTGCAGGCAACTGCAGCTGTTGTATGTACATAAATAATGCAGTTTTAAAAGAGGGAAACTTGAAACAAGAAGCAGGCTTGCAAGGTCTTGCTTTAGCTGTTTAATATGGATGTTACACTGGACTTGTAGGAAAACACAACATCTTTGTGTGTGTCATAATCCACACATTGATTATATTTAAAGGAGGGTGTTGCTTAAGGGTTGCCAGTATAGGTCAATCTGTGACTTCCTACAAGGTAGGAAGATGTTTCTAGACATTCCCACAACTGTAGTAAAGTAGAAACTATTGGATAGTATGTGTTCTTTTGCTCATTTTTACCAAGTTTTTAGGAATGTATTTTGTAGAATTCTTCAAAATTATCACACGTAAGACCTAGTCTAAAATATGATTATGAATTATTACCCATTAGGGTGATTTATTTCTCTAATTAATGTACACGAATGCAGTTGGAGACATTTACTGAGATAGCCATAGCAGGTAATATAGCTCAACTTTTTAAAAAAAGATAAAGAAAATTGTAGGAAATGAAACGCATAGATTGGCTTATAGAATAGTATCTGATGCCATTAGCAAATATCACTTCACAAACGTGAACAGTCACAGAAGGTTTCATTTCATACAATAAAGCTCCCCCTGTCCCCTTCCTATTATGAAAGCAACACATCCTTCACAATTGTTTAATTTGAAACTGCTGATGTAAGTTAACCTCTTTTTGATACCTCAAGGTCATCCTTAGGAACATTAGAATGCAGTGACTTCTCTGTGGCTGCTGAGCTTTGAAGAGTGGTTCTCCATCCTGCTGGCCATCCTTGCTTTCTACGTCTTCCCTCCTCATCTGTTATCATCTCTAGAATTCCTTCTTAAAGAAATCACTTCCCTACTATAGAAACCTTACTTCCAAGCTGCTGAAGACAAGAATGTGGAGGAGCAAAAACTTAGAATTATCTTCCTGATAGAAATAACAGATTTTAAACCAGGATCTACAGAGTACTTTGGGGTCCAAAATGCATAAACCCCTGTGGCGTTTCACTGACATTTCAGTATTCAGATACTTCCCTTGTTTGCTTTCAGATTTTTAGCCATGTTCCAGGGATTAAGGCTGCAGTATAAAGCCCTCCATGTGTGACCTGTCCTCAAAGAACAGCTCAATATGCCTTCTCTAAATAGCACATACTGCTGCACAAAACCTCTCATAGGTCCTCAATTGTTGAATAATGAATAGGTGCTTACTACTTACACAGCTGTTTGCAAATTGTCCTAGTATGTGTGGGTATGTGTAAAGCTTATGTCACAGAGAGTTCCTAACAGATACTATCAGTTTCAATAACGATAAACAGCTTGGAGCTCTGAAAGAATGTGCCATGGTTAGAACCATTCAGCTGATAAGTATGAGAGTACATACAGACTTTGTAAAGACTGTTATTCATAAATATATTCAAAATATATTTTTCCTATTAGTATTTAGTAAATTATGCACTAACATTTATTGGAAAGTTTGCAATTTAAAATCTGCTGACATTCCTGTTCCTAGGTGTCTAATGAAGGTCATTATTTTCTTTTCCCAAGCTACATGTGTCTTGACTTAAGAAGTTAGAAAATATGTGTAGATTTTTGTCTTTGTGCCCATGGAAATTCACCCTTTCTTCTTGCTCTTAGCTTAATGTAGACAATCATATTTCATGTTTTTTTTTAAAAGAAATTTTTGTAGTCTGGTTATCTTTTGGCATAATTGTGCCCATTTACAAAGGGGAAAGTCTCAGGCCTATTCTGAAAAGTGTTCACAGGTAATTGTCTCTCTAGGCAGGAAGTTTACCTCATCAACTGCTCTTCCTGCTTTATATACATCCCATAAACTTGCATCTTCTTTGAAATATTCTCTCTCACACTATGTTCTTCAAGTACAGTGCTTCAGAGAAGTACCAGTGCAGCCACTGTCAGGACAAACCTACCTTATACCTGTGTATCCTTAGTGAGCTGTTTACTCCCAGTTTGTAGGGTGATATAGTATCCTCCGTTTAAACTTCATATTTACCATACTTTTTAATGCATATGCATGCCACCTGCGTTTCATAGTGCTCCTTCTAATTGCTCTGAGCAAGTTCTGATTTTAGCTAAAACAGTAAAATATGCATACATACCAGCTTCTAATCTCCACTCTCAGTGATTTCATTCTACTTTTCCACCTTGACACCTTCCCTAACTCATCCTTCTCACCATAATCCTGGCATAAGTGAATCTGGTACCAAATCAGAAAAATAGAAAAGGATAGTGGTTGTATCAGCAGGAGTAAAAAATAGCTCAATATTGGGACATGACTGTACATGATATAAAAAGAAAAAAAAAATCTCTGAACTGGATAGTAATTCTGGATAATCACTTTCTGGATAATAGCTCTCTGGATAATAATTCATCGTGAGATGCTAAGAACTTTATAACTATGATTTTGGTTGTAGTCTTGATGACTAAAGATAGATTGATAAATTTTTTTTCTAGGTGACGTATATAAATTAAAAATAGAGTCCCCAGTAAAAACTTACTTTATATGGCTTATGTATTAGATGTTGTTGCTAGGCTACATTTTTACAAGGGTGTCATTTAGAATAATAAGATAGATTATAAAGATATGCAATAACAGACCATGGAATGAATCTAAATTCTGCAAAGGAGAGCTCTTTGCATGCAAAATAAAACTTAGATCATAATGCAGTCTTGTATATTCATGTTATATTAATCTAAACAATGCTTGATCATAATGTGTTAGTGAACTTACACAACAAATCTGTTCTAGCAAACAAAACACCAGATGTAATGCTTAGAATGGTAACTTGTTAAAATTAGACTCTTTTGTAGAAAAGAAAATGGATGCTCTGAATAAATGTCATTAGCATTTGGTGTGGATGGAAGCAAATTACTGATAACATTTCAACTTAGTTGACATTTTTTAAAGATATATTTTGAGTGTGAAATTAGATGGTAGAATAGTAATATAAAATTTTAATACTCCTAAGTTTTCTTTCTAAAATGCATCTATTAGTCACAATTCAAAATCATTCCTCAGTTGTCATTGAAATGCAGATTTGATTTATAGGAACATCAGCAATAACACTGGATGGTCATCCTTCATGGTACTAGCCAACTGCCTAAGGAAGTACAGCTGAGTTTAGGATTTCAAGGATAAGACAAAGATACTGTTTTGTGTTTTTCCAATGTCTGCTGTAGGAAAGGCTATTTATTTAAGATTTTTGCCATATGTCTAGGCTCTTTCTCATACAAATGTCCATGGTCTCTATAACAAGATTTAAAGAGAAAGAATTATCTTCTCAGAGGACACATTCCCAGAAGCATAGTCTAGTATCTCAGGGAATTGAGGGGTTAAAAGAAAAATTAATTGATTCAGTGAAAGTTCCCCAAACTTGTTGAACTATCTGAATTGTTTGTGTGGCTGAATTAGGTCAGTAATTTTAGTCAGAATGGCAATTTTTTTTTAAGCACAAAAGAACTCTGACAAATAGATCTTGTGAAGTTCTGAGGACTGCCAATCTGACACAGTTATAACTTCATGCTAACATTCATATCTTCATGCTACACATTCATATCTTCATGCTACACATTCATATCTTCATGCTACATATTCATATCTTCATGCTACATCATTAGCAACTTCCTTATTCTGGAATCTTCAATAACATGCTACAGACATGACAAAATTAAATTAGAGAATGTAATGTAAAGAAATTAATATTAAATGAATGGATTGTAAGATCAATGGTATATTCTTACTTAGTCTACTCTTCACAAAGCATACCTGATTTATTAAATGCCTCAGCACAGTACCATTCAGAGCCAGCTGTCCTTTGTATTCTTTGAAACTCTTATTTCATGCCAATGTTCACTATTTGGCTTTTATTTGTTTAATATCAATAATTATATATATCAGGGAAATACTGAATGGTTATTTGTGCAAAGATTGCCTTCAAGATTTGGCAATTATTATTTTTCTTTAATCATCAAAAAAACTAATGAAGTCAGTATGAATAGCATTGCATTACACAAATGAGAAAGTTGAGGAGGATAATTTCACTTGCTGGACATGGCAAAACTACTATAGGGGCAGAAATGAAAATCAACTGCAGCTGTCTGCATTCAGACCTGCTCTTCTTGCCATTAAGTCATCAAGCCCATTCTACTCGGTGCCCTGCCTCTCATTCTCATTATTCTGTATTAATGTAGCTTTCATCTTCCTGGCTATATATTAAACTTAATTATTATTTCTTCTTCTTCTTCTTCTTCTTCTTCTTCTTCTTCTTCTTCTTCTTCTTCTTCTTCTTCTTCTTCTTCTTCTTCTTCTTCTTCTCCTCCTCCTCCTCCTCCTCCTCCTCCTCCTCTTCTTCTCATCTTTCTTCTTCTCCTTTCCTCCTCCTCCTCTTCTTCTTCTTTCTTTCTCCTCTTCTTCTCCCCTTTTCTTCTCTTTCTCTTCCTTCTCCTCCTCTTCTTCTCCTTTCTTCTCTTCCTTCTCCTCCTCCTCCCCTCCTCCTTTTTCTTGTTCTTCCTTGTCTTCCTCCTCATCCACCTCCTTCTTGTCCCCTCCACCTCTTTTTCTCCTCCTCCTTTTTCTTTCTTATCACTCCTCGTTCTCTTTCTCTTCTGCCCCACCTACCTTCTCCTTTCCTCCTTCACAAGACAGTCTAGCATGGCTCCTGGTATATATTAGTTTATTAGTTAACAAATATTCTTAGTGATAATCTTGTTTAAAATTTTGTATAATAAGAACTACTAAAATGTAAAACTTCAAAAATAGTTAAAGACATCTAAACTTCATTATTTTCTTCAAAACATATTTGTCTTTTGAGCTGGTAAGATGCTCAGCTAATAAAGCTTTGTGACCATTTCTTCCCTAAGCCTGATGACCTGATTCAGACACCCCACATATTTGAAGCAGAGAACCAACTCCTACAAATTATCTTCTGGTCTCCATATACGCACCACAGCACATGTTCCTCTCCCCAATATAATGAAAAAAAATATACTTATCATTTTCTGTGTTTACTTGGCATTTACTCACCCAGACTATAACACTGAGAGTCATATTCTGTTAACTTTTACATATCTGATGGGGAAGAAATCACAGTATTCTGCTGTTTTTGCTCCAAAGTTCTCTCACATCTTACATTTGCCATCCTGCATGCACACTCTTAGCTAAGGACCTGACTCCCAGGAGCTACCTTTTCATTCTCCAGACTGATTAAAACTCAAACAGGATGTTAGCAGCCAAACATTGGACTGAGTGCAGGGTTCCTAGTAAAGGTGTTAGAGAAAGGACTGAAGGAGTTGAAGGGATTTGCAACTCATAGCAAGAACAACAATATCAACCAACCAGATCCCCCAGAACTCCCAGGAACTAAGCCATCAACAAAGAAGTACACATGGCTCTAGCTGCATATGTAGCAGAGGATGGCCTTGCCATGCATCAATGGAAGGAGAGGTCCTTGGTACTGTGAAGGCTCTATGGATGCCCCAGTGTAGGGGAATCGAGGGCAGGGAGGTGGGAGTGGGTGGGTAGGTGGAGGAACACCCTCATAGAAGCAGGGAGAAGGAGGATGGAATAGGGGGTTTCCAGAAGGGGGAGAGACCGGGAAAGGGGATAATGTTTGGAATGCAAATAAAAAAAAAATATATCCACACACACAAAAAATGTTTTATATGTCCCGGTCAGTGTCCAAAGAGTAGATTCCAGAAATCAGAGTGGATCTGCTGAGGCTGCTTGGGCTAGTTTTGACCTGCCTAAGTCTTCTGCTAAGCTGTCCTTTACTTAGCCCAGTTCTAGCCAGTGTTCCAGCAAGCTAGACCACTAAGAGAGTGCCTGTCCCATGATGCTTCAGAGGCTATTGCCTGCTGGATATCCTAGAGAAACCATCTTTCCTTCTATTTCCCGAGGCCCTTATTAGATGTTCAAATTGGTAATTTCTCTGTGTGTCTTTTTTTTTCTAGTTGTTAACTCCCAAATTCAGTGGACTTTGCTTTTTATATCATTATTTGTCTGCTACCACAATTAGTACATAATGAACATAAGGCATTTAATCAACGTTAAATGCGTCGATGTGTTGATGGATGAATGAATGTGTTTATTTTCTTTTCCCTGTTTATGTGTTTTTCTGAATAATAACCTTTCGTCCAAAAATAATTTTCCTGGTTATAAATGTTTACCAAAATACTAGCAAATAGTATAAGCCACTCTGAAAAGTCCTGGTCACCCAGGATAACACACCCAAGTATGATTCCTACTTATAATTTCCTATGATGACCACTCCTTGTAATGAATTTTCAACAAAATCCTGATGATTACATTTTTGTTGTTTTTTACATACCTGAATAACTCATGGTGATTTTACATTTATTTAAATCTGACCAGAGAAATACAATTTATACTTACAGACATTACTTTGGTAGCAATGGCTTCTTATTATATTCAATCAAATGTGTACATAATAGGGAAAATAAGAACATTCCTTTTGCTAGTAGTGGCAGAAAACAAATTAGGTTTAAACAATTCACTTTAGGAGTCTTTGGAAATCATCATCATCTCCAACTAATAAATTATAGTTTGAATATATTTGGATAATTTTCTGGGCCAGAATACAAGTATATATTTACACCTCTATCCTTAACAGATAAGTGTGAGGGTAGCATGCTTTTTAAAAATACCCTTGCTTTTAATTAAAGTTACTCTTTTCATTTTTTTAATTTCTTTCAAAATTATAATCCCCCCTTTTGTTCTCCACTTTATAACATATGCAGATATCCTGTGGTAAAAGAAATATCAAGTTGAATAAATAGTCCATTTTCCAGCTTAGCCAGCCAGAACTGGTGATGGCTGCATTACATTAGATTGGATCAAATATGCTGTTTTGCAAATAGAAAAGGGTTCAATTATACATGCACAGGGATGCTCATTGGTGCACATTTACTTAATAGCTAATGTTCCACAGGAAATCTTCCATTCAGGGAACCTCAATATAACCACAAAAACAAAAACAAAACCTGTTTTCAACCATGAAAAAGACATGAGATTTTATCCATAGCAGAGTGAGAGAATTTCAGTTACATATGACTTTGTCTTCATCTAGTATCTTAGATTTTGACACTCTATTAAGCAAAGTATTCCTACTCTCATTTAATAAATTGTAAAATGGATGAAAAGCCAAGCATCGGATTGGAGGATGCTATGACACATTCCCTCCACATCTTGATACCCTCAAACAAATCTGCTTACCTGCAGGGATTCAACCTTAATTTGTTGTAGAAATTAAAATCATCAAGCAGATGGACCATCTAGTTGTATGACTAAGGCAGATTTTTTTTTTCAATATAGAAAAACAGCAAACACATTTGAATTAAATATTGGATTTTGGTTAATTTTAGTAATAAAACACACTTTAAATAATAAACCAAAACAATCCACAAGGAATTGGAGTACTACAACTTTACTGAGGTGCTGTATTTTTTTTAATTAATTTAAAAAGTTACTCTGTGTGATAATGGGCCTCACTCTGCCATCCATCTTCATGCGCACGAGTCACTATCTTTTGTTCACATTTGCCTCCCTTCACCATTTCTCTCCCCTCTCCTCCCTGGAATGACTTTGAGAAATGATTTTCTTTAGCACTGAATTATAGGTATACCAGCTGTGGTGGCTCATTCAGTAGACTGAGGCAGGAGGATCACTGTGAGTTTGAAGCCAGCTTGACTACCAGCAAGACTGTCTCAAAAACAAACTAAAACGGTTACTGATACAGCTGATAGCTGATTGTATACACTGAAGGTGACCATCAGAAATTTTTAGTTGCTTTTTAAATTTTATTTTGGGGGGATTATAATTACATTATGTCCCCCTTTCCTTTCAAACCTTCAAACCATCCCATTTACCCCTTCTTAACCTTTTAAAAATTCATGACTTTTTTCATTAGTTATTGCATGCATATATGTATATGTATAATACATATATATTCCTGAATATAACCCACTCAGCTTATATAATGTTACATGTTTGTATGTTTTTGGGGCTGAAAAGTTTATATTTGATAACCAGTGTGTGCCCTTTCATAGGAAAATCTATTTCTTCTATTCTTGGTATTTGTTTTTTTACCTGTGGTTCTTTGTAATATCATAATCTTGCCCCTCACCAATGTCTATTGTCTATTGTCATTGTCTTGGTTAAGCTCAACACAGAAACTTTTAAATCTTAGCCATATGTGTGGTCATTTGAGCTTATTTTTTCCTACCGTGAAAGTGATAGAGAATTCCCATTGTTCTTCAAAGCTTTGATGCACCTGTAATTATCATTATCATGCATTGGCTGGAATTTTTTAACTATTGTTAATTTAACAAAATCAACAAACCATATTGATTGATAAAATAATCTGCTGAGTAGAAATTTTCCACCCCAACCAATAATTTTTATTTTTGTATTAAAAATGTAACATTGCATTGAAATATGAAAGCTTTCCCTGCAGCTTTTATGCTTTTCCAAACAAGAAATTACCCTTCAGCTTCTTAGTATCAATAGCATATATTTAGCTACAAGATGTGCATACAATAAGCAAAAATTGATTTGTGTGACTTGAAGCATAGTGAATATTTAACACATTTGGTATAATGAATATTTATCATCTGGAGAAAGGAATGATTTGAAAATAATAAGCTTGAAATATAAAATAAATCAAGACAAATATATGTTAGCACTATGTATTTTTCACTGTATTCAGCAGTTGAAAAATCTGAATTTAGCTATCAACACAGGAGAAATGATGTATGGTTTGCCACACAAATGGTCCAATAGATTTAAAACTAAAAGAATCTATTAAATGTCTTCTACAGTGTGAAGAATATAAAGTGTTATCAATCTTCTCCATCATTGCTTTGTTATCATAGCAACTCAGAAGATCTTGTGCTCAAGAGAAATTTCCCAACATTTGCATTGTCACGCACAAAGAAATTGGGAAGGGAAGAAAATACATCTATAATTTCTAGACATTGGGTACCCAAAGTACATTGAATTTACACATTTTGAATTACAGGAGAAAAGCCATCCAAACAACAAGATTCTGAAATGGATGTTAAATTTATTGGCTAGAAAATAAGAAGCAAGATATTTCCATAGTCTTAATATCTCAAAACTTTTAATAAATACAAAGTAAAAAATTATTTTCACTTAAAAGAAGAGAGCATATCAAACAAACCAAATGATTGAAGCCAAGATCACTTACTGTAAGGTACAGCAGCAGTCATTTACCAAGACATAATTAGAAGGTACTAAAAAGCCATAGAGCTTCTTGAACATTCTTGAGCAAACTACAGATAAATCCAAGAATAAGGATTAATAAGTACTCTTCCAAAGTATATCCACTCCATCTCTAACTCAAGGGACTGAGTAGTTGTGGCAACTTACTTCAAGGTGACATCCCAAGTATGGATGTCAGTGTTTAACAGGTAGAGTCCACATTCAGTTTCTGTCAAATAGCTAGTCACATATTATTATAAAAAATATTTTCTTAGGATAATAATTATGTAAAATATTAACAGGAGAATTTAAGTATAAAATATGTTTAATAATCCCTTGAAACTCCAGTGTAAATGTAATGTTCTTTAAAAAGATATGTATAGGGTTATACTATTTTAGAAATGAAAATTCAAACCACTGCCTCACTAAGATCATTACACTTCATATGATATTAAATCTATGGGGAAATCCAGTCGTGTTTCCACATATTCTGAGTGGTGAAGGAATGATCATTGGTAACATGAAATGTAACCAGCTTCTTATCTGATCCCACAGAAACTCTAGGGAACATGCCTGGGATTTCCCAGCTTGAGACAGCCATTAGGTACTGAGCCAGGTGAGGACACCTGTACTTATTATCATTCTGAAATGTGGTACAATTTTCTTAGTACGAAAATTACATCTTCCCTGGGTGTGCTACTAAGGTAGGATATCAGATGCTCACAGAGAGATAATGTTTATTATACAGGTCTTAAGTTATTTTTACAGCATTAATTTTTCCAGAACTAAAATCATGGGGAAATTTTAATGTTATATTGTTTACTACTGTTTTTGAAGTAGCCTTGAAAATTATGGAAGTGTTTGGGAAGATTTTTTTTTTTTCAATTGTAGTTGTATTGATTCTGGCTAGGTTTTATTTTGTTTTGATGGATGGACTGAGAAGATTGTATTTATTTTTTAAAAATGTAATTAAATTTTTCATATAATATATATCAATCATATTCTTTCTCCCCCCAACTCCTCCCCATACCCCCTAACTCACCTGACCTTGTGCGCTCTCTCTCTCTTTCTCACTTTCAATAACAAACAATAACAAATCTGACAGCTAAAAACAAAAAAATAAAAATGAAGAAAACACAAAATACCAAACCAAAAGTGCACAAAATTATGACGTCCATTTTGTATACTCCAGCTACTCTTGGCCTGTGGCCTGCCCTGGAATGTGGTTGATATACCCAATGACACTGCACTGAATAAACTGACTTTCACATTCTCTGCAGGTATCAGCTGCAAAGAGCTTCTTGGTTACAGTGGACCTTTGTGTTCATTTCCCCTTCTCAGTGTTGAGATTTTGTCTGGTTTGAACGTGTGCAGGTCTGTGTGTCCTTTCACAGTCTCTGAGTTTATATGTGAATCAGTCTTGCTGTGTCTGGAACATGTTGTTTCCTTGGAGTATCCACTACACATGACTCTTACTGTCTGCCTCCTCTTACTCACAGATCCCTGACCCTTGAGAAAATAGATTTGATAAACATGTCTGAGTGTTGTAAAATCTCTCTTACTACACATTGTGATCCTGGCCATTTTTGTTTGGTTGATTGGATTTGCCTTTGGGGTTTTGATATGCTTCTTTATATTTTTTATGTTATTTAAGGAAAGCCAATGTTTTTTTTTTTTTCCTAAAATCATCATTTGTGTCTGAGTCTCTCTTATCTGTCAGTTAAGATCACTCCACTTGATTCTATTTTAGAATGTGTTTATGACAGCTTAAATTAGGGTGGATATTATAAGAGACTTGCTGATGTTACTATAAGGAGAATTATATTATACATTATTATAATCAAGTGGCACTTAATCCTCACCTCCAATGGTTATGATGAAACTTGGTGTGGCTGTTTTTTTTTTTTTGTTTTGTTTTGTTTTTGGTTTTTTTTTTTTCAAATTCTTATTTTCAAGTTTAAATGTTTGCTGTATCTCAGTGAGGACAAAAAAAATAAGTGTGAGTCTCTTACAAAGTTTGAAATGTAGAGCTAGTTTACTTTATTATTTTTATTATACCTATTTATTTTTTATCAAAGATTATAGTGGAAATAGTACTTGAAACTATTTTTCATAGCCCTAGGTAAAGTAAAGCTCAACTTCTTTGACTTTGCCAATGATTTCAAATGGTGTGTGTGTGTGTTTCCAAATTTTGTACATGTCTGAGATCTCTGAAGTTGTAGGCTCTATGTCTATCTATGAATTACAGAGAGAGTAAGTGTGTGTCTTGTAGTTCTCACTGCTTACAACTCCTCATGTTTCTTGAATCTCTGTGTGAGAATTGTTTCTAGAACAAGCGGCCCAAATGCCCAGTACTCCCAACCTTCCGTATTTTCTGTTTAGATTACCCCTCCCCAGTACTCATAAACCCCATAGAATTCATCCCCCTTAATTATTATGTCCCTTGATCATCTCTATCTGAGTATAGAAATGGTGGTCATTTCTGTACTCAAATATTTCACCTTATACCTCTCATATCTGAGGCTCTCACTGGGTTTGGATCTGACCCTTCCTATATTTACTTTTCTATTTCATTTACTCTTAATATAAACCCATTATTATGAAATACTCAAAAAGCCCTATTCCATGCTGATTTAATTCCAAAGCACAAACTGATGAGAATCTTACAGTTACAAGGAAGAGTAAAATCCCACAGCCATGAGGCACACAGTGCTTTCCAATAATTTGTACATAATGAAGCTCAAAGAACATGATGGTAAATTGAGTGGTATGTTGAAGTAATGAAGAGGCTCTTTCCTGCTGGTTCTCCTCAGGGTTTCCATGAGTGGAGGGGTTAATGTCACAGGAAGTTGTCTACTTTCTAGAATAATTCATATCATAGATCCAATTAAGCTTTTAGGATAACTACAGAACATAATTGTTCTCAGGTGCAATAGACAACCTATTTCCTCATTTCTATAGCACATGAGATTTTTTTTTTATTATTATTCAATTAGTTTTCACCGGTTACTTAGTCATTGTGAACTGTATGAGATTCATTATAACATATAATGCATATATTCTATCAAATGAATCAAAGAAGGGCTATGATTATTTATCTGGTGTTATTTTCTGCATACTGATACTGGACCCATGGAATCTTCCAGTACTGACCTCATTAGTGTATAAATTATAAACAAAGGATCATCTACATTTTAATTCTTTTCTTTTTGCCATTTCCAGCCATTCACTGAAAGTGAACATATTACTGATTAAGGAAGAAGTGCTTGAGATAAAAATTTAAAAACAAAACTAGAAAATTCATTCTATAAGAATTTCTTTTTAAACATGAAAAAAATATTAATTTAATTAATTTATTTATTGTGTATGAGCATGTGTATTCTTGTGTGTGGAGGTTAGAGGACAACTAGCTGGACTTTTGCCATGTAAGTGACAGGGGATTGAACTCAGTTCATCATGGAATCTTAATTTGAATCACCATTCAAGTGTCTAAGATGACAATTTTGTTTCTGTTTTATTTCTTCCAAACATATATAGTGATGATGCATTAAAATACATCTATCTCTGAACAGCAGTTAGTGGAGTGTTCAATTAAAAAAGAATGGAACAATTGGGATAACAGACACTGTGGGCTCACAACATCAAAATGCTATTCAAAGAGGTTCACAGACCCTTCACTTCTAAAAAGTATTTTGTTACCCAAGGGAATCTCCAGAGAAGCCATCATGGAATGAGTATTTGAAGGTTCAAGACATCTTTGATAGACTATTAATTACATCAATTATTAAGTGATGAACATTTCATTCATTAATTCATTTAAATCATCCTTGTCAGTGGAATGCTAGTAATTATTTCATTTTTCTTACCTGCTCACAGATTTTTTTTTCTAAAAATGACTTAATACAGTAGAAATGTGTAGCAGGCAAGTTCATTCTGGTTGCTAGTCATCAGTATCAAAGACTCAGAATCAAGGATAAGATGCTAGCTGTATGTATGATGCTGATAAGATGTTGTAAGAGCTTCAAGACTCAGTTCATGCCACCAAGGAAACTGAGGCAAGATAATCTTCCGTTGTTCAAAGCCAGCCTAGCCCAAGTAGCACATTCCAGGAATTACACAGGGAGACTCAGAAGTCAAACAAACACACAACAAAAACAAACAACAGAAAGAGAGTATATCAAAATTAACAAGGGAGTGAGTACTCTCTGGCCTTCACAGCTGTGGGAACAGAATATCCTCAGTCCTGAAATGGCATCCTCTTTCTATCCCACAGAAAATTTTAGAGTCTGTTTTATTTTATTAACTTGTAGAAAAGTAGTAAATATACTGGGTCCCCTGTATGAAATTAGCATAATAATTAATTGGTGACCTTTTGTAAGTCAAGAAAACTATTTAATCTCTCATTCATCCAGTCATAAGGCGAAAGCAAGTGGGCTATGGAAACATAAATAAATTGGAAACTATCAAAGCAACCATGTATATAAAGAAAACAAAGTTGACTACCGTTTTTCAGTTAATCACATTTTGATGCTATAAAAATGAACATGATTTCTGTCTTCAGAATGCATACATGTAGGAGGAAAGTACATAAAGGCATCTGCTTAAGGGCAAGCATCTCTTTGCCTTTTATTCGGGATTGTTGTTAGGAACAATAGATCATTTTTATTGCATTTAAATACTGAAACATATGCTCCAGATTCAGTGACTTTTAATAATATTAAGTTCATTTTCTATTATGTCAACTTAAGCTTTATTTTAGCTTCAGAGGGAATTTCAAAGTATATTATTTGATTTCTAAACTCATAACTCAGCTCCTACCTGAGTCAAGATAACTAACTTCTCTGGGTCTATATAGGCAGTGAAGGACATTATACAAAAAAGCTAGGGATTTGCCTCTGGCTCTACTCTCCAGCCAAATTTAGAAAAAAGTATTTTTAAGTCACTCATACAGAGTAAAATCTCCTCCAATATCTTTTTATATATCCTTTCCACATGTACATTATTAATAGAATCCCTTAAGATTTAAATTCTAAGTATTTCCTCTTAAGGCAAGGGATAAGCAGTATATATTTTCTACTAAAGGGTTTGGGTAAGTTTTTTGAACAGGAGTTCATGGTCTTTAGTTTGCTTATAATCATTTTATTTTTTAAGAGGAGAGAGGAACCTAAATGGCAAAGCTATGAGTGCAAACATTAAGACATAGAAAGTGCCGGAGAGCAGACTTCTTAAGAGACAGGAAGTTCATGGTATGTGACTGGGATATTCGTAAACAAAAAATATGACCTGAGCTGTTTAAATCAACGAAGCATGGGTAAAGGACTTACTTCACTTAACCCTGCAGAGTCCCTCTGCCCTTTCCTCCTCTGTACTGGGCCAGGTTTCCTGATCATCATTTGTCAGGAGGGGCTCATAAATCTTAATGTGCTTGACCAGAATGCTTTTCAGATAATGGTCTAGTTATAAAAGATAAGAGTCACAGGATGGATCCAATAGTCCATGGCTTTCCATTCCTCAGGAGAGGCTCTGGTCTTCAAACTCCTAGCTCTCCTTCATCGTAGCATCATGTTCACCTTCCTTCATTGTAGCATCATGTTCACCTCATGCTCTGTCAATTAAAATAGTCTGGACCAGTCTCGGATGTCCATACATTCTACTAACACAAATTTCATTTTTTTCCAGAAACCAAATATTTGCCATTCACTCTTTAATACTCTACAGCCTCCTAGGATAGAAACTAGAGGAGTGATAGACACAATTTTTTGGAAAGAAATTTTCTTTGTATAAAGCTTCACTGCCTTGATATTTTAATCATCCATATCTGAAAACATATGTTTCAAAGCAGACCATGTAGGAGGACACTAAGTGATATGCAAAGATCTCACCCTGAATATAGTAAGACAGGTGTAGATGTTCAAAGTACTTGGAGCAACATATAGTCAACAGATTTTTATTGCAGATGGTATTTTTTTTTTACATAATGCAAGAAGTGCAGAGGACTTTATTTAATTTGTAGCATTCTAGTTCCTTTTGGAAAGAGTTAAAATAGGCTTTATACTGACACCTCCAAACTCTTTTTTTTTTCAACTTTTATTAGATATTTTCTTCATTTACATTTCAAGTGTTATCCAGAAAGTTCCCTATATCCTCCCCCCTCCCGGCCCTGTGTGTGTTTTGAGCCATTTTATTTCATCCACAGTATGATGATGGAGAAGTACCTGCTGTTAAAATACCAGGATCTATAGACAGACAAACTTTGGCCATTATGGGTAGATGTATTAGGCCTATTACCTTGAATAAACACTTTAATATCTGGCACTTTTATTTTCTTACCTGTGGAATGAGAATAGAAGTACTTGTGCCCAGATATGTATGTAACAAAAAGATTTTACTAGCCAGTTAGCACCTTGTCTTGTCTTCCACCCCCCAGGAAGGTACAGGACAGTGGACAGGAGGTGCATCTGTTGAGTGCCTCTGTTTACCAGGAATTGTTCTAGGTTCTGGCATGAAGCCCTGAACATCAAAGGTAAAGCACAGGTTTAAAAAGACAATCGAAATAATTGCACACTTTGGAATAAGGTAAAAGTATACTTCATAGATTCCATTGTCTTCAAAACCTCCAATCATATTAAAATAGAAACTTAATTTAGGCTGAAATCAAATCAAACTGAAGTACAAATGATTAGTTGTAATTTACTGTGAAATGTTAATCAAAACCTTAAAAGTCCTGTTGAAGATTTTATGTTGAAGATTCATAATGACAAATGAAAAAGTCAGAACGCATATTAATTAAAGAGAAAACAATCTTTTTTTTTCTTTGAAACAATTGTCAGTTAATATATAATTGTTATATAATCCATTCCTCAAAATGTTTCATTATTTACTGGGTAATTTGAATTTGGAATTTAAAAGTTTGCAATATTTTTAAAATTACAAAGTATTTATTAACCTACACCAGATAAGCTGGGCATGGTGGTACACACCTTTAATCCCAGCACTCATGAGGCAGAGGCAGGTGGATTTCTGAGTTTGAGGCCAGCCTGGTCTACAGAGTGAGTTCCAGGACAGCCAGGGCTATACAGAGAAACCCTGTCTCAAAAAACAAACAAAAAACAAAAACAAACAAACAAACAAAAAACCTATACCAGATGATGATTTTCAAAGGGGAGTAATTCTATGTGTTGAGCTAATGAAGCCTTGATAATGGGTAATTATAAGAAGCTATAAAATAGTCTATTGCAGAAAAAGGATACATAAGCCAGAGAACAATTTGTTATGCATTTATAATACAATTAGACCTTGAAAAAACATGCTGTAGATCTACTCAGGACCAAATACACTTGGCTGAACTAGCCTGTCATAGATCACTGCCATCTTGTTTATATTTTGTTTTATAAGATAGGAAAGGGATGGAAACCCAAGCGGAGAGTAGGCTTCTCTGCTAATGTAGTGAACAGAAAGCAAAGATACTTCCTAGCCCTGTTTTCTCTAATTATTTCCTCAAAGCCGCTTGTCCTTAAGTTTCTGAGCATCAAAACCAATACTTTTTGTATGCTATACAAACTCTTTATCTTTGAGCTATCTTCTTATCCTGTGAGATAGCTTCATTTAAATAAAATGCCCTTGTACAGTATAAATGGTATTATTTTTAAATACATCTGTTGATGTGTATCTGTAAGAATTTTATATGATCCAGCCTGTTCTCAGGAAGCTTCTCTGGCTCTGAAAAGAAGCAAGAGTGTGCTGCAATAATGGACAGTGTCAGGCATGGTGACTGAGGTAGAGGTGGAGGTGGAGGCTGAGGAGGGGAAGGAGTTGGAGGCAGAGGCAAGTGCATCTCTGTGAAATTGAGGTCATCCTGGTCTACAAAATGTGTTCTGGGCCACCTGGCACTACATTGTAAGACCATGCCTCTAAACAAACTTGCTAGTATGTAGATTGTAGATATATAGGGATAAAGAAAGTATCTAAGAAGAGGTGTTGGTAACTGTAGACCTCAAGTCTGAGAAAATCCCAGTGGAGGATGTCAAAGAAGAAGAAATAACAATGTTGCAGAAGTTAACAGGTTAGCAGGAGGTGATGAGGTTGCAATAGAATACAGAAAGGACTAGTCAGGCTCATGTAACACAAACTCTTTAAGTTATGTGGCAAATGATCACCAGGAAATGGAATTGTCAATAAAATTAAATTAAATCCCTTAGTGTGTAGCCATATTCTCGGCCATTCCCATCTCATCAATTTGAATAGGTTAGTGTGTTTCATTGAATGGAAAGGTGTGGATGATTTCTAGGTCCTGGGGACAACATAAATATAGATATTTTATTTTACAATGAAGTTAAACAAAAAGTCCTTTTAGGTCCCCAGTCATCTAAACATTTAATAAAAACACACAAACAATAAAAAGAAAAGAAAGGCTAAGGACTGCTGAAAAAACATCAGTGAAGTAGTTCTCCTTGCATCTTTATACAGAAACTAAATACACAGGGGAAAGGCCTCTCTAGGGAAGAGAGAGATTCTTGCCTACTTGCTGATTGACTGCCATTAGATATGAAGCTGGGGTTCATTGTAGCTATATAGAAAAAGAAACCCAATAACATAGTTTACTAGCCCTGGTTCTGCCACTAAAGAGTTTCAATAAACCCTCCAGTCTCCTGCTTTCTCTCACATTTGATGATAATAATAGCTTGGAGCTGTCAAAGGGGTCAATAGATTATCCTTATGATTTAAAGAAATATAAGACTTTCAAGCATAAACAAATTAAAAGGTATTGAATTCTCTCCCAGTCTCTAAAGGCAGGTGTCACCAACTCCTCCCCATCCTTTCACTCCCTACACCCCTCCTTCTCTACCCGCTCCCCTCACCCTGTGATAACCTTGGTGTTTTTTTTTGTTTTTTTTTTCCTAGCGTCTGGCAGTAGCTGGGCTAGTGTAGAGTAAATCTTTAAAACACAGATTTAAAAGAACTGCTTATGTTCGACTTTTTTGTGACATCTCCTCTCACTCTAAACAGCTGTTTAATTTCTCTTGGGTGGGTTTTGAGCTGAGGAGTGAAATGACTGGACAGTAAAACCTTCACCTTGCTTCTTGTAGAAAGAATGAATGTCAAAGATGCCAGATTGAAGGCAATTTCAGAAATCTTAGAATATGCCTGTGAGCTGGGTCATATGAATAACAATAGAAGAGATAAATGTTACTTGGGTCTGGCTTTATTCTAATGGTAGAATTGATATATTTGTAATAATTTACCCTAGCTTTCTGGAACCTATATCAATACTTTTTGAATTCTTAGTATTTTTATTATCATAGAAGAAAGTAATTAGAATTTAATTTCTTAATATCCACATGTCAATTTACCTTTAAAGTATCAGTGACCTCATAATTGATTTTCTTCGTCTCTCTGAATTTTTTCATATATATATATATATATATATATATATATATATGTGTGTGTGTGTGTGTGTGTGTGTGTGTGTGTGTGTGTGTGTGTATAGCATATTGTCATTAATGGCATCCATACCCTATAATCCCAGCTTTAACAGTGGGTTCTCTTCTAACCTTTTCCATTTTTTACTCTCCTAAAACTAAAATACACATGGACGCAAACACACACACACACACACACACACACACACACACACACCTACAACCATTCACTCTTCACAACAGCTCTTCCTACTAAGATGCTAAGATGTAGCTTCTAAACTGAGTCATATCAGAGAAGGATTCTAGCAATTAACAAATCACTTTCAATTCAGTTTAAATATTTTATATCCAAACAAGCATAGCAGTCTCCCAGGGTACTGGTTCAGCTTTTATTAATCAGAAAAATGATTTCTGAGAAGTAGAAAATCATAAACTTTCATCCTCAGCACAGAAGCTAGAACAAATCTAGGTTGCAGAAAGCAGTGGCAAAATGCTGGGAGAATGATCTGCAGGGTAAATAAGAATGTATCAAGGAAGGCCCCCTCATTGCTTATGAATTCCTGAGAAAAGCCTCTTATTGTATTGTTACTGTTCTTATTGTTGTTGTTTTCCTCAGAACATAAATGGAAAACAAAAATGGAGGCATGAGCAGTATATCTAGGGGCAACCTTTATGGCTTTCCAGGAGAAAGCTGCATCTGACTTGATCAGTCTAGGTCATCGCTCCATTCCATCTGGATAAGAGCTTCTCCCAGCTAATAAGCTGCAAAGTGAAGAATCTCAGTTCCCCAGCTTTCCTGCCTTACAGGCTCTGACAGCATTCCTCTGGTTGTATATTAATTTGACCTTTCTTGATCTTTTGTTCTTTGCTTTATTTTTCTATTTACCAAGTGTTACTTACTTGTAAAACCTGAACTGGATAATTTTTGTTTAAGGATCATTTGTACCTTCCTTTGTATATAGTTCCTCTTCAGTGTGCTCCCTGCACAGGTTCCATAGATGTGCCAGTGCTCAGCAGGGCATATGAATGAACACAGGCTCCTATCCCTACCCTAGAATCTGTCCCCAATGACATCTCCTTCCCAAGGGAAATCAGTTTTCCTCAATGATGTTTGTGTTGAACTTTTTTTTTTTTTTTTGTCTCACGTTGATTTGTTTGGGCCTTATTTGTCTTTTGCTTGTATATTTTGTTTTAAAATGTTGTGCTTTTGTATTTTTTGTATGTGATCAAATTATATTTAACGAGAAGTTTCCAGTTAAAGAAAGGAAAGGGCTATTAACAATGAGGATGCTTGCTCTCACTCTAGCCATTATGTCACAAAACCAGAAGGATGCGTTCACTGATACAAAAATCTAACATTGTCTATGAGCAAATAGGAACACAGATAAATATAATCCTGTGCTAATATATTACTTAAAATATTAATTACTGTGATTTATTGAAACATTATTTATAGTAATGCAAACTGAAGGTAAACACAAGCAATTTTTAAAAATAATTTACTTATACATATGAAATTCAGCTTGTCTAACTCTCCTACAAACACAAATATGTCATGGCTACTTCACAGAAATATCTTCAAAATGAGCTATTGCCTGGATGCATATAGATATATAAGTTAATTACCTGTGGCCAGGAATTAATGTTATTCATATGGATGAAGAATGGGGTTTAGGACAGGATAGGAGCAAAGTCAGTGTGGTGCTTGCTGTGCAGCCATTAAAATCTGAGTTCAATCCCTTGGTCATTATGTTAAATCCTCCAAATCCTTCTAATCCTTTCAAACTATTCCACTTCTTAGTAATTAAGCATTTAAATATATAAGTGCATGGGAGTCATTTTTGCTCAAGCTACCACACTGGCCCATATGCTATAGGTTGCAACATGAGTGAATGAGCAAAACTTACTGAAGCATGGGTCATTTGATATGATTTGAAGCAACAGTCTAGAAAAAGTAAGCTTCATTAGAGAGAAAGACAAGTGTTAGTAAAGTTAGCTTGAGTGTTGGAACCAGAAATCACTTTAAATTAGTTAAAATGTTTATTTCTGATGCAATGGACATGTGAAATATCATTGTAGTATTGGATCTTTTATGCTGTCAAATTTCCCAAATTTACTAAATTGTATATTTAAAATAGGTGAAGTCTTTGATGTTCAGGTATACATTAAAGTTTCATAATAAGGACATGAAAGAGATAACTCACATAAAGAAAGTTAGACTCGAGGCGAGTTAATGCAAGGAGGTGTGGGAATGACTGGTACTGTCAGCTGTAGAAGAGATATTTGAGAAAATCAAATGCAAACATAGCAAACCATTGGGGTAACCCCTGCTTCTAGCAGGGACTCCCCTTCTCTCCAGCCAGTCTTCACTGTCTGTAGGAAAACTCTTTGAATTTGTATTTGGATACCTGTCCTGTAGTCGCAGAATAGCTAATTAAAACTCTGGAACAACCCGCTCTTTTAAATAGAGTCCATTATCCATAGAATGTTAGGGGTTTTTGTTTGTTTGCTTGGTGTTTGTTTTTGTTGTTATTATTTTAGGGTTTTGGTTTTTTTTTTTTTTTTTTTTTTTTGGTTGCTATTTTTTTTTCTGGGAAACTCTGGGTGGACTATTGTTGTGCAGTGCTTATTTTAACAAGAGTTAATGAGGACCACAAAATTGTTCCTTGTTTATTACAGTCCTGAAGCCCTAGTACTGGCTGTACTAACCACATCATTGTGAGGCAGGAGAAGATGATGGGGTGGGACTCATGGAGGGGAAGAATGGAGGGGAGAGTGCCTGTCAGCAATTTCATAGTGATTGTAGAAATAACTTTCTTTTATAAAAGCGTGTAGCTCATAGAAATTTCCAAATGTTGTCTCCCAACTTGGTCAGAGAAATTACCATAGATGTGTGCTAGATCTAGATAATTCAATTTCTAAAGAATGAGAAATAAAGTATGCCAAATGATGACTCTAATTTAACTTACTTATTTTCTCACCACCAAATTTTTTGTTTTTATAATATTTTTGAGTCACTATTATGGACTTATTCAATGAACTCCTGTCAATGTACTCTTAGCTTTAGAATATTCACTAAAAACTCTTAATTCATAATATACCTGAAATAATTGAGAAGTGAGTTTGTATGTATTGGCTCCTATTAGTTAGATTTAATTTCAAATACTGTCTAAAATAGATTATATATTATTCCTTGTGATAAATTTTCAGCCAAAAAATCTAGTACTTTTAATTTTTAAATGAAATTGTCTTGATAGGCATGTTTAGTATAAAAATCAGCAGTTAATTAAGAACACAGTGAGGGCTGTTTAAGTAGACTATGAGAGGCCGGTTTTGTTTGTTGATTTGTATTAATAGCTTGTATTAGCAAGTGTTTTCTCACCCTGATTCCAGTGAGGTGCAAAGACAAGCCTAGGTTCCATTGTCTGGCACTTGCAAAGACTCCTGTGTCTCTGCTCGCTTAGGCATGCACTGTAATGAGCTCACACAGTGTTTGTTTTCCTGACCTCTGGAATAAAAAAAGCAACCTGACATTAAAGACTGTGGTAAACTACTGGGCTGCTACAGATAGTCTTACTGGAATGTTTGTTGCAGCATTTATTGGGTGGAAGCATTTTTGTGCAGCGCTTAAACTTTAAAGCAGATTCTTATGAGGAGCCAGGGAAAGCAATCATAGGACTATCATCAATCAGAAATTATGCTGCTGCCTCTATAGAAATAGAGAGCTGTGGGACAGTGGGCATGGGGGAATAAAGGGCATGGGAGAGAACCCACATCCCTCTGGAGTTCTGGCATTGCAAGGTAACATGGGAAAGAGCATACCTGTCTATTGCCAGGTAACTGTGAGGACAGAGTCTAGCTAGAATGCCAGGAGCTTGGGGCTTTGTCTGCATGACTGATAGTCACAGAATTATGGAGTTGAGGGATCTCTGTCTCTGGGAACGTGACTCACTGTTCCGTCCCTTGTAGAGTTTTCTACTGGGTCTCTGGAGCAAGCCTCGCTCAAGCAAAACAGGCTGCCTTTCATGGTCCCACAGTTGTCACATAAAGTCAGGAGCCATTTAGACACTACTTTCTGTGGCTAAAATTATATTTCCCATATGTCTAATAGCAATGACAGAAACAAGGTGGTTTGGCTTCCCAAAGAATGAATTTCCACTCAGGATCTTTCCTTGTGTCAGAACCACTTTATTAAATGCCCCACAGTTTTGTGAATAAACATTTCTTTGCAACAGTCATTTTTCATGGGCAGTCAATCCCCACCCAGAGATTACACAATTGTACTGGACTTTAAATTCTTCAGAACTGAGAACTCTTTTTTTTTTTTTTTTTTCTTTCCCAAATTGGTAAAATTGAGCCACAGAAACAGCTGGAAGACAAGCAGAAGAACATCTAGTGTTTGTTCTATTCTCATCTGAATATATTCCATCTGTGACTATTTGTAAGGGTTTAGATGAGAATCTCCACTCTATTTTGCCTCATTTTAGGGATGGAGAAAGGGCAATGCTGTCATGTATTTAACAGCCATCAATCAATCAAATTAGTACCAAATCAGGGGCATCTGTGTGATGGGCAAGGAAAGAAGAAGAGGGCTCCACACAATTTCCTGTCCCTGGGTAGGAATTCGCAGACATTATAATATAAACTCCAAGTGTATGGAAGCGTCCTATTAAGTAGTGTGATATTCACTGAAACTACCATTTAGTTTGCTTTCTGAGGCATTCAAATAACTTATTTAATGTCACAGAGCTGGAGGCCAAAACATAACACTACTCTCAAACTACAATTAAAACACAAAAGCAATCAAGCCAAGAAATGAAAGAACATAATGCTGTACACTAGAGTTTAATCTCTCCTTAAAATCCAGGCCCAACATGTTAATATGTTTCTGCAATGTTGGAGAGGTGAGAAACCATAATCTAACCTAGAACTATTTCCAAGGCAGCATCCTCCTCAACAGCCCAGGTAGAACTCAGAAGTTGTGTAGCATGCCTAGGTTGTTGGCTTTGAACACTTTGATGTGTATGTAAGACCACCTACAGTGTCTGCAATGTTCCTTACCAGACAATTGATTTCTCTCTTCAGCTAATACAGACAGTTTATAGCATTCAACATTTGATAGCCCCAGCTGCTGTGTTAGAATTAAGCTGATAAAGTATAGGGAGTCAGAGTGGATATTCGGTATAGCTCATTAACATCTGGGCAAGCAGAGAAAACCATCCCAACAGATAGAGTGGTTTGGTGGCAGAGGCTCCATATTGAGTGATAATAAAAATTCAAAGATCACTAAGTTTAAAGGTTTACATGAATATACATTTTATAAAGAAAGTGGCTCCTGGGAGGGGGCTATCTGCAACCAAATACATAGATAGGTGAACTTACTAAAGTGAAGTTCATGGTTCATATATGGAAAAGGGTTGGTGCATGCACTATGGTGAAGAGTGCAGTTACTGAACTCAAAGGCATTTGGAGGCTTTTCTGAACTTTGCTGACCTACAAGATTGGCTTGTTTTGTATAGACAGAATCTTTAAATTACAGAAAATTTTAAAAAAATCTTTTTTTTTTTAATTAGATATTTTCTTCATTTACATTTTAAAAAATCTTGATGAAGTTATTTGTCTTTCATTCCTAGCCAGTTTTGGACATGCTAGCATAGGTACTTTCATTTGAGATTGCTTCCCACAAGCTCTAAGTATGAGGGATTCCAGTGGATTCCATGAGAAGTGGCTTTTATTAATGTGATAAGTTAAGCTAAAGTGAATGCTATCTGGGAGATATTTGCAAAGGCATGCTTTGTCTCTGCTTTGAATTTTGTCAGCATGTATCTCACAAATAGATCTTTGGAGAGATTTTCCCTGACAGAAGTGTGAGAGAAAATACTGTCTACTCATGTTCTCAGCGATAGCTTCTCAACATTTCTAACTGTTAAACACTGCTTAAACAAAACAAAACAAAATGAAACAAAACATACAGTGCTGTGTGAAAGAGAAGAGGGTCTCTGTGGGAGGTCTTGCATTATGTCATTCTTGAAAACTGTAGAACTCAATGTGGTTTGACTTTTTTTTGTTTTTGTTTGTTTTTGTTTTTGTTGTTTTGAGACAGGGTTTCTCTGTGTAGCCCTGGCTGTCCTGGAACTCACTCTGTAGACCAGGCTGGCCTTGAACTCAGAAATCCACCTGCCTCTGCCTCCTGAGTGCTGGGATTAAAGGCATGTGTCACCACTGCCCAGCATGGTTTGACATCTTTTTAGCTCTGGCTTGACTTGTAAAATAGAACTATTTCTGTAAGAGTTTCATGCATGTGCCAAAATCAGTCTGAATTCATCATTTAATCTTTCTAGACTTTTTTTTTCTGGTTATAAAAATTGTAAAGTTGTTCATTGTAGAAAACTTAGAAAGATTTAAAGAAAATAAAACAAATAGTTATAACAGGAAATAATCTTCCTTCCAAAAGTGTGTTCCTATCTCCATGTTTATCTGTGTATACTCTCTCTCTCTCTCTCTCTCTCTCTCACACACACACACACACACACACACACACACACACACACATGAATGTACATAGTGTGTAGGTATACAATGAATTTATAATGAAACAAGATAGATAATAGATCTTGTGCTTATTTTCCTTAATTTGATTTTTCCTCCTTATTATAATATCAATAAAACATTTAACAACTGATATGTTTGGTAAAATGCGGTATGGTGTGGTGGGAGGGGATACGTTAGTGGGCCCATGCTGAAGTATCATAAGGTTTATTTGGGGGCATGGGAAGAGGGGTTAAGAAGGAAGTAGAGACAGAGAAAGAGAAGGGATAGAAAAGGACAGAGGACACACACACCCAAAAAAGGGGGGGGGAGCAGAAAGCCCAGGAAAATCCACTACTTTTTTCGTAAGTCAGGCTCCTACCTGGCTATTGCTACATAACTATTGGATAGAGTCTAGAAGGAATCCCAACATGCTACCAGAGAGGAGAGATTATTCTTTACTGTGGCTGAGAATATAGAACAATGATTAAGTTCTGAAATAGCAGAAAACTCTGACTTCAAACCTTAATTGTGGGAGGTGTTCCATCCTAGTATTATGTCATTATTCCTTTAAGCATATTATTACAGTTAAATATTTTAATCATCTACATGTTGTTCTCAACTTTAAGACTAACATGGTAAACAGACTTAACTTCAAAACTCTAATGACAGTGAGCATGATAACAGACGCCTCTAATCTACAAATGCTGATGTAGGGAGTATGCACCCAGTATAAAGATTTCCTATTTTAAAATAAACCATAAAGCAGAACAAAACAAATATTCAAAACAGAAAAGCAATACAAACCACTAAAAAGATGTTTTGTTCTAACCCTGACCTCTGGCTACAAGTTTCTACCTTCTTTTCCTTTTCTGGGAAAATCTGAGGAGAATGACCCTGGTGAGCATAGTGAGCACACTTGATGTGCCTGACATGCCCGACATCTCTACATTGAAAATGGTCTAAAGCTACAGCAGCTTGTCTCTTTTATAAGGTCTAAGGAGAGGAGGGGCGGACTACTTAGAGGTGCCATTGGGATGGCCCTCCACTTTGATTGATGGATTAGGTCCTATATTCTTTTTGTCCACGTGTCCTTGTCCCTTCCCATAATGAATCTGATCACATGTTAGTCCATTTGGTGGGATAAGAATAAAAACATCTTATGCCATCACTATTTTATTTTCTGTATGAAGCTGAATCATGCTTCCTTTCTCTTGCCTTTTTATAATTTTAAATTGAAATCTGTGCGTCCTCATGTTTTGAAAAGACTCATTGCTCAAAACAATAATATACACAACAAAAACTATAAGGTAGGATTGACGCTAACTTCCTGCAGCCCTGTGTCACACCACTGCCTCACAGATGACCCTTGCTGGTGTCTTCTTATCCTCAGTCTTTTGGCTCTTCTTATGGCCTTTTACAGTCTGCCTAAAACAAACCTTTTCTCCTAATTATCTTCATTTTGCTATTTCAGTCTGAGCTACATTTAATTCACTGTTGGATTTTTTTAAGCCTTTGAATATACGTACATATGCATGCAACATTTCTTGGACACATTCATACAGCCCTACACTCACTTCCAACTTTGCACTATGCTCCTAAACACATCTTCCTCCAAAGGTCATGACCTCACACCCTCTTTCTCCAACTCTCTGAGTTCTATTAGTGCTGCCTGCGTNTTCACAGATGCAGAGTCATCTCTTGAGGTTTCTGTGGCCTACCAGTAAACAAAAGTAGAGTGGCCTTCCTCCACAACAATTAACTCACAATAGCTTCTCAAGTAGAGGTGGAGCCTCAGAACCCACTGTCCCCTGTGATGGAGCTTTGACTGGCTAAGCTGCTGTGAATTCATGTGTGTATCAGCCATTCATGTTCAGAGCTGAGCACATCTCAGTGCTCTTCCCATCTTACTTATATTTTCTTCTTCTGTCTGGGGATGTTCCCTGAAGCTTGATTTATATTTCACTGCAGGACGTCACACATTTTTACACCCAGTTCTGGTGGTTTTGTTTTGTTTTCTATGAGATTTCCAAATTTTACATCTTTTTTCCTTCAGGTGTTATGCCAGCTTTAGAGATTCTTATGAAGCATATCTCAGTTTTTAACAACAAGTTAATCTCATTTAGTTCCTTTGGCCTTTTTGTTTGCCTGTATCTCCTTTGTACTCATCAAGAAGATCATGCAAAGGAGTTAGCACCCTGCCTCACAATCAGTAATCCCTTAAGAAGTTCCTTCCATTAAGGAATTCTTTCCTCTGTTCTTCCATAATGTATTTTATTAGGAATATATTATATAATAATGACTAAATACCTTTAGATTTTGAAGGGCAATCAGGTGTGTGTGTGTGTGTGTGAGTGTGTGTGTGTGTGTGTGTGTGTGTGTGTGTGTGTAGACAGATCCTGGTAGCTCTTTACTAAAAATCTCTACATAGAGGAAATGACTTTCAGGAGGCACAATAGACATTCTGAAGAAAAAAAAAATCATGAAACAAATGGAAGAGTGTACCTCAGGGATGCTGCACAGACAACACCCGCAGCAGTGTCAGAAGGGCTTTGAAGGCATGGAGTAGTTCTTCAGAGTAACTGAATATCCACAGAGCTAAGATCCATGACCTTCAGCCCAGGAGATCTTTTCTGCTGAATGTGATCTTATTCCAAGAGAAGCCAAATTATTCTTTTCTGTTGCCAAGAAAACCTCAAAGCTTTCAAACCACTTTGTCTTAAGAGACACCTGAAATGTGCTAAGGCACAGGACAGAGTCCTCAGCTCACTGCTGAATTGCTTAGAAGCAGAGAACTTTTCATTTTGTGCAGAGTTCTGATGTTTCCAAGTTGCATGGCAAGTATAAAAAGGACTTTGACCTGAGGTAGGAAGGGCTGAATGGAGGCTTCTGTGTCTTTCTTGAATCTGAGCTAGACAAAGAATAAAAGGTTTGTCTCACTGAAGACAATAGGAAGGCCTGCCAGAGCAGAAGGCGTTAATCTTCCCCAACCTGCTCATTCTCTCCTCCCAACATCCTTTAATTAGATAAACAAGTAGTCATAAATGAGGAAGACAAGAAGAAATTCTTTGTCCACATACTGAAATAACATTTGAAGGAAACATATGCAAGATATTTTTAAAGACTGCTGTGAGGAGTCCTTTGTGATGAAACTTTAGTCAGGGTTAAAATCTTGAGCCAAATGTTTATTGTGGTATAGCAGCAAGGAAAGCAGAAATTGGTATTGGTACATTAGAGTTGCAGATGTGTCAACGTGTTAAAGAAAGATGAGCTTGTCAGGGAGAAGCCGCTGATGCATGAGGCATTGGCTCTTATAAACTATTTTGGGACCACACTTTGTTTTGTGTCTTTATTTTCTTCCAAAACTTCCTTCCATCCCTTCCCCTTAAAGTGTAATATCCCTATTTTTTTGTATTCATGGTGAGATATTTGGTATCCATATTCTTTTCATCACATTCTGAACAATTGCTAAAGTCTGTTCAAGAATTGGGAAGATGTGCCCTTTGAATGTTTATTTAAGCTCTTTACAGTAAAACAATTATCAAAACAAAACAAAGTGCAAGCACTACTGAGCCATAAATGTCTGTGTAATGAATGCTCGAGAATGGATATTAGTTTAAAATTACAATGAATCCTGGACCTGAGTTCATTTCCTATCTTAACTAGTTACCTTTGGCCTGGCTGCTAGGATGACTGTAATATGCTGGGTGGTAGAGAACAAGGATTTAGAGATGTTGGTACCACCTGTCTAGTGTATGATAGTGTGGCTATAATAATTTAGTGAATTCTCTAGTAATTTAGCTTACCTGGTTATTTTGTTCTGTTAGGTCCTGTGCTTACCTTACTCCTAGTAATGTATAATATAGCCATTATTGCTTGGCAGTTGGTATGACATTTGACATGAGAAGGAAGAATATCAGTAAGTATTTTTAGCATTTCATGAGTTCTAAAGAAGCTTTGTATTCATTCATGCCATTTTACAAAGACATCTTTTTGCCAACTCAGCTGTGTGTAAAAGGTTGGTCTGATAATATACTGTGTGTGGCTAAAACAGGAGAGACTGTAAGCACACTTAGGCATTCCCACTTAATCTAGATGACTACTAGTTAATCAAGTGATGTGCAAGCATGATGACAGTATAACAAGCAAACCACATAAAAGCCTAAAGCAGCTCCAGTTTTGTTATTTTCTCATAACTAAATTAATATAAAGAGAGCCATACTATCACACACTAGATGGATGCTACCAGCATCTCTAAACTATTTATTCTCTACTTCCCCAAGCTTATTAGTCATCCCAGCAACCAGGCCAAAGGTAGCATGTTTGAAGGGGATTGACATCAGTTCCAGGCATCATTAGTTTTTCAAGTCTTTGGTAATTTCACCATGAGTTTAAACTAATAACCTTTTAAATATTATTTATGTTGTCACATTGCCACAGCCTAATGCATCAGCCCATCATTTTACCTCATTGGGAAGATCCATAACATATATCTGATTTCCTTTCCATTGTAAAATATTATGTAGAGAGTAAAGGAAGCCAAAGAAGTCCAGAATGAATGTGTAGTGTTGAAATGGAAACAGCCACGTCAAGGACTCTTGTAATGACAAAGTGTTCTCAGTTCCAGAAGCACTTGAGGATGCTGATAGTATGTGCAGAAAATGTCTACTAGAGCATCCTCTCCTTCCTGCTTATGGCCTTGCTACTGCTCCCCTATAGAGGCTGCTCTACTGAGATTAGCTAAACCTGCTTCCTGGGTTTTGTTCTCTATATAAACCCACCTCCTTGCTTATCTGTATGTAATAACCCTCTCCCTTCATTCAGCTGTATATAATCCCACTTCATTTTTGTAACGATCCTCTTCCTTCTTTAAGATATTTATAATAACCTTATTTCCCTGCTTATTTATATGTAATAACCTTCCTTGTTGTTTGGCAATATTTGATAACTCTGCTTCTGTATTCCTATTTATATGATAATCATGTTATTTATTATAAAATGTACTTCAGCTTCATCAGAGTATCCAGTTCACCTAATACCAACTTTTCAATGCATCTCTGTTTTAGTCTTTTCTTCTTTCTTGACATTCCTGGCATGGCAAATCTCTAGACTCATGCTGATCATAGCAGCAGTACAGAATTTGGAAGACATTGAGGCAATGCAATCAACTAAAAAAATATATATATGGTTTTTAAATAGGACTATCTAAAACCTAGACTCAAATACATAGTAGAAGAGTGTGTCAAAATTGAAATCAAGCATTGAGACTGAGAAATTTAATATTAGTTTAAATATTCTGAAGTAGTTAGGATAATTACTTCACATGGGATGATAGCTGGAAAATATTTTTGGTGACATCAAAATTTAAAGCTATATTTTTAGAAATTTTCTTCAAGAATTATAAAACTCGGGTTCATAGAAGATTATATTAGAATGGAACATCAGGTTGTACAAACTGTATGCCCTTCATTCTTTAAAATAAATATTTTCATTCATCAGAAACTATGAATGGGTTTAATCAAACTCATCAAAATATTTGACATACAGAGAAGTGTATAGAAAGAACATAGAGTTTTGAGCTAGCTAGATACTAATGTAAGCCATTCATAAGCTGAGCAGCCTTTGCCACATTTATTTCAAAAGAACTGAGTCTGTGCACTTTATCTGTGCACTGAAAAATTTGAGTTTGTGTGATGTGCCATCAGTGGATAATGAAGTCAATTTAGAGTAGTTTCTATATTATAAAAAGAGAGGGAGGCAATGTTAGTGGGATAGGTGT
Organism: Mus minutoides; assembly: GCA_902729485.2. Taxonomy (NCBI): domain Eukaryota; kingdom Metazoa; phylum Chordata; class Mammalia; order Rodentia; family Muridae; genus Mus; species Mus minutoides. Next base: position 158,214 of record LR750396.1, on the reverse strand, counting down.
GTGTTGTCTATGGGCACCAAGCATTTGAAAAGCATAAATTACAAGCTCTATAGTTAGAGGAGCCATGCATTTTTTTACAATTGTGTGGTTTGTTGGTAGGGAAAACACATAGTATGAAGGGTATTAGTAAAAGCTACTTCTGTCAATTATGAGATAAAAATTATTTCAAATATTATTTCACATTGTGCCAATGCCAATACCTTCTTAATGAAATTTACTCCTTTGAACATGGTATTAGGTTTACTAACAACAAATGCAAATTAAAACAAAAAAACATTTATGCAGATGAATGTGCACCACGGCCTATTCTTGAGACCAAAGACCTTGCGTTGTGATATATAAATGAATGTATTGTGAATTTCAGCCACTAATTCAAGAAGTGGTATTATTCAGCCAGGCAAAATGTTCTCTAGCCAATCAAATTGCTTGAAAACATAAATGTAGAATTCTGTTCTCTTTTGTAATTGTGTTGTTTATATTCTTGAATTATTTGAGTAGTTTGAGCTCAATGTTGGGGAGTGAACTTTTTCAATAAGCATGTAGACTTATAAAAAGAAAGAAGAAAGCCCACAGCTAGGATAAAAAAATGAATATACATACATACATACATACATACACACATACAGCTTTCTATATGAAAAAAATAATAATGGTACAATTTCAAAAGTGCCTTGAAGTTCAACTGCAGATGACTATAAAATATTAGAACATGCTAATATCTTCTAGTCTACCTATACTTCCATCAAACTACATGTTTGATGAAGAGTAGAAAACTATTAAGAGCCAAGCTTTTATAATGACAAGCCAACATGACACATTATGTGTCTGATAATCTTTAAAAGAAACAGGATGTAAAGGCAGAGATGAGCACACTTGACCTCTTCTTTGGGACATAAATGTGAGCGGCAAAGGAAAATATCAGATTTCCCATGAGATTACTACATGACAATTCCCCAGCCAGTGAGGAAGAAGAGACAAAGACCTGGGTTGATGCGCATTGTTCTGGACTGATATGCAACATTGCAAGTTTGTAAATTAAACTTTTCATGCTTTGATATTCCAGTGCTCATTAAAAGGAATTTGTGTGTTTAGGCTCACGTTTCTTTGTTTCTTCCAAAGTTTAACCATTCATAGAACGCACCAGAAAATAAAAATTTAGCAGTTGAATATCAGGAACTCTAGTATTTCCAATAATTAATTGGATAGATAATTCCATTGATCTACCTGTTTGTGGCTGTGCCAGTACTATGCAGTTTTTTTTTAATCAGAATTGCTCTGTAGTACAGCTTGAGGTCAGGGATGGTGATTCCACCAGAGGTTCTTTTATTGTTGAGAATAGTTTTTGGTATCCTAGGTTTTTTATTATTCCAGATGAATTTACAAATTGCCCTTTCAAACTCAGTGAATAATTGAGTTGGAATTTTGATGGGGATTGCATTGAATCTGTAGATTGCTTTTTGCAGGATAACCATTTTTACTATATTAGTCCTGCCAATCCATGAGCATGGAAGATCTTTCCATCTACTGAGATCTTATTCAGTTTTTTTCTTCAGAGACTTGAAATTTTTGTCATACAGATCTTTTACTTCCTTAGTTAGAGTAATACCAAGGTATTTTATATTATTTGTGACTATTTTATAGGGTGTTGTTTCCCTAATTTCTTTCTCAGCCCTTTTATCCTTTGTGTAGAGAAAGGCCATTGATTTGTTTGAGTTAATTTTATATCCAGCTACTGCACTGAAGTTGTTGATCAGGTTTAGGAGTTCTTTGGTGGAAATTTTGGAGTCGCATATATATACTATCATATCATATGCAAATAGTGATATTTTGACTTCTTCCTTTCCAATATGTTTCACCTTGATCTCCTTTGGTTGTCGAATTGCTTTGACTAGGACTTCAAGTACTATACTGATTATGTAGGGAGAAAGTGGGCAGCCTTGTCTAGTCCCTGATTTTAGTGGGATTGCTTTGAGTTTCTCTCCATTTAATTTGATGTTGGCTACTGGTTTGCTGTATATTGCTTTTATTATGTTTAGGTATGGGCCTTGAATTCCTGATCTTTCCAACACTTTTATCATGAAAGGGTGTTGAATTTTGTCAAATGCTTTCTCAGGATCTAAAGAGATGATCATGTGGTTTTTGTCTTTGAGTTTGTTTATATAGTGGATTACATTGATGGATTTCAATATATTAATCCATCTCTGCATCCCTGGGATGTAGACTACTAGGTCCTGATGGATGATCATTTTGATGTGTTCTTGGATTCAGTTTGTGAGAATTTTATTGAGTATTTTTGCATTGATATTCATGAGGGAAATGGTTTGAAGTTCTCTTTCTTTGTTGGATCTTTGTGTGGTTTAGGTATCTGAGTAATTGTGGCTTCATATAATGAATTGAGTAGAATACCTTCTGTTTCTATTTTGTGGAATAGTTTGAGGAGAGTTGGAACTAGGTCTTCTTTGAAGGTCTGATAGAACTCTGCACTAAACAAATCTGTTCCTGGGCCTTTTTTTTTTTTTTTTTTTTGGCTGGGAGACTATTAATGACTGCTTCTATTTCTTTAGGGGAAAGGGGACTGTTTAGATTGTTAATCTGATCATCTGATCTTGGTTTAACTTTGGTACCTGGTATCTGTCTAGGAAGTTGTCCATTTCATCCAATTTTCTAGTTTTGTTGAGTATAGCCTTTTGTAGTAGGATCTGATGATGTTTTGGATTGCCTCAGGTTCTGTTGTTATGTCTCCTTTTTCATTTCTGATTTTGTTATTTAGGATTCTGTCCCTCTGCTCTCTAGTTAGTCTGGCTAAGGGTTTATGTATCTTGTAGATTTTCTCAAAGAACCAGCTCCTGGTTTGGTTGATTCTTTGAATAGTTCTTTGTTTCCACTTGGTTTTTTTCAGCTCTGAGTTTGATTATTACCTGCCCACTACTCCTCTTGGGTGAATTTGCTTCCTTTAGTTCTAGAGCTTCTAGGTGTGCTGTCAGGCTGCTAATGTATGTTATCTCTAGGTTATTTTTGGAGGCACTCAGGGCTATGAGTTTTCCTCTTAGGACTGCCTTCATTGTGTCCCATAAGTTTCAGTATGTTGTGGCTTCATTTTCATTAAACTCTAGAAAGTCATTAACTTCTTTATTTCATCCTTGACCAAGGAATCATTGAGTAGAGTGTTGTTCAGTTTCCTTGTGAATGTTGGCTTTCTATTATTTATGTTGTTATTGAATATCAGCCTTAATCCATGGTGGTCAGATAGGATGAATGGGATAATTTCAATCTTTTTTCTATCTGTGGAGGCCTGTTTTGTGAACAATTATATGGTCAATTTTGGAGAAGGTGCCATGAGGTGCTGAGAAGAAGGTATATCCTTTTTTTTTTTTTTTGATAAAATGTTCTGTAGATATCTATTAAATCCATTTGTTTCATAAGTTCTGTTAGTGTCCATCTGTCTCTGTTTAGTTTCTGTTTCGAGGATCTGTCCATTAATGAGAGTGGGGAGTTGAAGTCTCCCACTAGTATTGTTTGAGGTGCAGTGTGTGCTTTGAGCTTTATTAAAGTTTCTTAAATGAATATGGCTGCCCTTGTATTCAGAGCATAGATATTCAGAATTGAGAGTTCATCTTGGTTGATTTTTACCTTTGTTAAGTGCCCCTCCTTGTCTTTTTTGATAACTATTTTTGGAAATCAATTTTATTCGATATTAGAATGACTACTCCAGCTTGTTTCTTCAGACTATTTGCTTGGAGAATTGTTTTCCAGTCTTTTACTCTGAGGTAGAGTCTGTCTTTTTACCTGCGGTCGGTTTCCTGTAAGCAGCAAAATATTGGGTCCTGTTTGTGTAGCCAGTCTATTAGTCTATATCTTTTTATTGGGGAATTGAGTCCATTGATGTTAAGAGAAATTAAGGAAAAGTAATTGTTGCTTCCTGTTATTTTTGTTGTTAAAGTTGGGATTCTGTTCTTGTGGCTGTCTTCTTTTAGGTTTGTTGAAGGATTACTTTCTTGATTTTTGTAGGGTGTAGTTTCTGTCCTTGTGTTGGTGTTTTCCCTTTATTATCCTTTGAAGGGCTGAAGTCATGGAAAGATATTGTGTGAATTTGGTTTTATCCTGGAATACTTTGGTTTCTCCATCTATGGTAATTGAGAATTTTTCTAGGTATAATAGCCTGGGCTGGCATTTGTATTCTCTTAGCGTCTGGATAACATCTGTCCAGGATCTTCTGGCTTTCATAGTCTCTGGTGAGAAGTCTGGTATAATTCTAATAGGCTTACCTTTATGTTACTTAACTTTTGCTTTTAATATTCTATCTTTATTTAGTGCATTTGTTCTGATTATTATGTGTCTGGAGGAATTTCTTTTCTGGTCCAGTCTATTTGGAGTTCTGTAGGCTTCTTGTATGTTCATGGTCATCTCTTTCTTTAGTTTTGGGAAGTTTTCTTCTATTATTTTTTTGAAGATATTTGCTGGCCCTTTAAGTAGAAAATCTTCATTCTCCTCTACTCCTATTATCCATAGGTTTGGTCTTTTCATTGTATCCTGGAATTCCTGGATATTTTGAATTAAGATCTTTTTGTATTTTGCTTTTTTTTTTAATTGTTGTACCCATGTTCCCTATGGAGTCTTCTGCACCTGAGATTCTCTCTTCCATCTCTTGTATTCTCTTGCTGATGCTCTCATTTATGGTTACTGATTTCTTTCCTAGGGTTTCTATCTCCAAAGTTGTTTCACTTTGGGTTTTATTTATTGTTTCTACTTCCCTTTTTAGGTCTTGAAATTTTTTCAATTCTATCACCTGCTTGGTTGTGTTTTCCTGTAGTTCTTTAAAGATTTTTTGTGTTTCCTCTTTAAGGACTTTTACCTCTTTAGGAGTGTTCATTTATATTTCTTTAAGTGAGTTATTAATGTCCTTCTTAATGTCCTCTACCAGCATCATGAGATATGATTTTAAATCCGAGTCTTGCTCTTCAGGTGTGTTAGGGTATCCAGGACTGGCTGAGGTGGGAGCGCTGGGTTCTGATGATGGTGAGTGGTCTTGGTTTCTGTTATTATGATTCTTACGTTTGCCTTTCATTATCTGGTAATATCTGGAGTTGTTATGGTTGTCTCTGGTTGGAGCTTGTTGCCATTGTATTCTGTAAGCCTTTGTCAGCAGTCCTTGTAGTCCAGCTCTATCCTGAGTCTCAGTGGTCAGAGTAGTCTCTGCAGGCAAGCTCTTCTCTTCCAGGGAAGGTACACAGAAGTCTGGTGTTCAGACCTGCCTCTTGGCTAAAGATGAAGGCCGACACAGGGCCTGTCCCAGAAGATGTGTTGCCTCTGTAACCTGCACGCTCACCTGTACAGACTGGTCTCTGAGGGACCCAGGACCCAAGATGGCTCCCTCACCCACTTCTACAGGCAGAGCTCTCCTGAGCAGACACTTTTCCTCTGGCAGGGAAGGTGCCCAGATGTCTGGAGCCCGAAACTCCGTCTGTCCCAGAAGCTGTGTTGCTTCTGCCTGTCCCAGAAGCTGTGTAGCTTCTGCAGTCCACTCACTCACCCTTCACAGTCCGTGAGCTGATCTATGCAGACTGGTCTCTGAGGGATCCAGGACCCTAGATTAGTACCACATTTTATTCTATAAGATACCTCAGAAATCTCTGTAATAGATTCAACATGTTTATACCTAAGCTAGAATGAGAAAAGGAGTAAGACAGAGGAATGCATCCTTGAAAGAACTTAGTAAAAAGTTGCCAAGTGACAAGGAGTAGCAGAATGAGAAATACTGTGTTCAGAATATTGCTCTATGATCATTGTAACTATGAAATGTGTGGCTCTGAAAGACATTCATAATTTCTAAGGGTGATCATGGCATTGTTCTTCAGATAGATACTCATTTTCAACCACCTGAAAATGTTTCCAGAGTGAATGACTATTTCCATTGGACTGAAACCAACTCACAATTATCTACACTGACTCTCATGTTATATGTCTCCAAGCATAAAGAACTGAACCCACAGCTTCTCATTTCACTTAAGAGACCTTTCCTCGGGAATATGCATCAACTAATACTTGAATAATTTTATTTATAACCCCAAGCTTCATTTATATAAGCATATATCAAGTATAAAAGTATTATTTTTGCAAATATATATTTTTTCTAAAAATCACATTTATATGAACAAGTAACCCATATTGGCGGGAATAAAATAACCATCACACTTATTCTTCTGAAACTTCAGTAAAACCCATTGAAGATATTCTATCCGAGCAGAGGAAATCAAATGACTCAAACATATATTTTTTGTTTGAAAAGAATACCTTTCTGTATTGGCTTTTCTGAATTTTACATCCTCATCAAATAAGAGAAGAGCTAGCTTCAGAAGTCTGTGTGGTTAAAGGTTGTCATGGAAGATTCTATTAAATGAAGCTTGCATCAGAAGGACATTTTACTTCTGGCATGTTCCATGATTTTATCAACAGGGAAGCAATGCTGTTGGGCAAGTGATTGTGCCTCAGCAAATGTCTACTGAATGAATTGAAAGACTCAATAAGTCAAGAGTACTCTAGAGCCATAGCAATTTAGAGTGCAAAGAACCACCAGGGATGACTTAGTTCAGACTAGTTAACTTGTTAGTAAGGAAAATGAGACCCAGTGAGCCCAAGTCTAGTGACCAAAAACACAGGGCTTAAGTAGAATGGGCTGGGCATCTAGGTGAAACCAGTGTTCAAATCTCATTCTCACTCCATTGATTTTTCTTGAGAAAAATAAAAAATAGACAAATAACAGAAAAAAATGCCAAATGTGCACACCATTCAGGTACATACAACCACAGAAAATCAGAAAATCAGTGTTTTTTTTTTTTCTTCCTTTCTTCTACTTAATATTTCTAATCATTTTGGATTTGCACCTTAATTGAATGAAATGATTCTAAATTGGTGTGTTGGGTATAATGATATTCAGGGTAATAAACGATTTGATCAAAGTTTGTTTTTAGAAACAATTCAGGAGTGTTTTAACTTGAAGTGATTAATAGTAATAATGATCAATAATAGTCAGCAATTAATCATCTATGGAAATACCAGGCTTAATGTTATGTGTGCCAAAGCATAGTCAGTGGAAATTATTTTCATAGAAATGTTGAGAAATTCTGAAGTCAATAATCCAAGTAAATTCCTTTATAAATAGAACTTCCCTCATATCTAAAGTTCTGCCTCCGCATTTACTGGAAGATAGTAAAACTATTTGAAGCTATTCTTGGTCCATTGGCCAATCCTTCACTTCCCCTCTAAGCATCAAGGAATGGGTCAGTAGATAGAAAAAAAAAATATGAGGTCATAGGTGTGAGACTGTCTTCTTCAGAGACAGTAGTGTTACTCAAAGAATGCTTTCTGGTCCCCAGTATCAAGCATCAAAAAGTGATAGGTTTTGTGTAGGTTAGAGACAAGAGATAAAGTATATTGACCTGGAAATAGTTAGCCAAGCAGTTCATCAGTACAGGAGGTACAGTTTAAATGTCTATATCACTGTCACTCATGGAACATTTCTATGTTAAGTGTTGCATGATACTCTTTTCTTCCCCCTCCCCCTTACTAGTTGATGACAGTTGACACTTTGAGTTTCATATCTATTAGTGCATTCCTAATACCCAGAATATTGTCTCTGACTATTGGGATCAAGTAGGTGACTGTAATATCAACAATGGTGACTAGTTTTCTTACTATCACATCTCCAGCACTAGATGCTTTGCATATAGTACCTTTGGATGAAATACTCTTTCTCATCTCGTGAAATCAGTATGACACAAATTTCCATGCTCTCTTCTGCTTTCTTTAATTATTATTTAATTTCTTGCACTTTTGTAGTATTACTGATAAATGGATTTGTTATTTTAATTTGGATTAACATTTTTATGCAGTTTTCTGAAACTTTGTAAACTTTTATATCACAGATTTCTCATTGACATTTTAGCCATAGACCAGCTAGAATTGATTTGCTTCATTTGCTTGTGTAGATAACTAGATATCCCAGTACAATTAATTAACTAATGGCCCTTTTGTTCCTCTTTACCTGAAATACCTAACTTAATGTATATCACTTCAGTATATTTGAAGTTATTTTACATTGTTTATTTTTATTTTCCTAAATGCCTCAATTGGTTCTTTTACTTGTCATAAATTTCTAATAAATGTCTACCAATGCACAGGAAAGATTTCTCATCTCATTCTCTAGTATATCTGGTTGCTTGTGTTATTTTTTTTTTTTTCTGTAGAATTTGTAAAATCAACTAATTATGTCAATTTAAAACTCCATTGGAAATTTAGTGGAATTTTTACTGATTTTACAGATTTCCTTAGATTTGTTGAAACACTGTTTCCCTCTAGTCTTTCTAAGATACTAAACCAAAACACTGCCATGGATCATGTTTGTCTTCAAATTATACAACATAATGTCCTAATATGACATTATTATCCTTAGCTGTAATCTTTACTATACTCAAATGCTTTTCTTGGTCACAGAACTAGTGTGACATTTAGTATGGTACGGAATGGAGATGTTATTAATCAGAATTCATGTCCTGGTTCTGATCTTAATGGGTGTATAATGGGTGTAATTTCATTTTCAAAAATCAAATATGCTGTAGGTTGTAGAATATTTGCCTCATTTATTCTACTAGAAAGCAATGAGGAAGACATATACCATTTACCAGCATTACCAGATAGATAACCTGTCTGATTTTGCCTTTTAAATTCACACCGGTCCTGAAGGATCATTATCACTAATCATTTCAGACACTGAAAGTTTTAAAAGATGTATCATTTCCTTCAGTGATATGACAGTTACAGAGTGGTCAAAATAAATTCTAAATGCATATTTTTGTGGTTCTCAGTATTGAAACAGTTGTCAAATTCAACTCTCTAGAGACTCAAGTGGCTCCACTCTGGTTATTTTCATGCATGAATGATTCATTGTACATCACTAAAAAACAATACTGGATCCAACTCCTGAGCGGGGCTGGGTTGCCTTTAGATGTATAAAATCAGGCAATGTTTTATTATGGACTCAGGTGTCTTTCCTATGACTCTCCTTTAGAATTTGATTTTTTTTCATGAATACTAGACTTAAGTAATTATTTGCCAGTAGTCACTGGGGATTCTGATGGGGCTAGTGACATAATCTACCAATGTCCCATCTGGATTTAAGGAGATAAATTCTTGAACTGAGCTCTGATTCTATGCCATGAGTTAAACTAGCAAACAATATTGGCCATACCCTTGGTAGGCTTTGCAGCACAGTGCTGTAATCCTAGTGCTCAGGAGGCTGAGGCAGGAGGATTGTTAGCCTGATCTACTTATTGAATGTCTCAAACAAAATACAACAGTAAGCAAAAATCTCTTACCAGAGGAAGACTAAAACTCATTCTGGTTTCTGAACATTCCAATGTGCTGATAGAGGTGGTGTATTGCTGCCAGCAAACCAGATTTTTTTTTTTTTTTTTTTTTTTTTTTTTTTTTTTTTTTTTTTTTTTTTTTTGA
>LR750396.1:56207-143707 GCA_902729485.2 Mus minutoides | reverse complement strand
GAACAAGAAAGAAAAAAAAAAACGAGACTACAAGAGAAAAGGACATGACATACATTAACAAAGCTAAAACAGAAAACAAAACCCAAAGGGCATAATGAACCAGTTATACTGCCATATTTTAATTGTGTCCTGAAGGTGGGAGATCTGTGTCCTTTTTGATCTGGTAAGTTGACATACCCAAAGAAAACAGGAACTTAAGAGAACAATTTCATCCCCTGTCATCAACTGTCAGTGTCTGCTATAAATTTTTATAAGATTGAAATTTGTAGAGAAAGACCAGAAGGGCCTTGAATTTCAATTTTATATTCTATAAGAGTTTTTTTTTTAATCTATTCAATCATCATAATTTGTTTTCTGACGATTGGAACCTGAAGACTCTCCTTGTTGCGTGATGGGATAATTATCAACTCACTACTTATTTAGGCACAACAATTGCTACTGGAAGGAAATGCTATAGTTTGTTTTGTTCTAAAGAAAATATTCCTATAAACTTGGTTGAGTTACTTTTTTTGTTATTTTTCATCCAACAGTGAAAAAGTCACTGCTGAGCTCTGACACCTTTACTTGTCTTCCAAGTACTGATTGCAGCTGTTTCTGCTCATGTACATGTGTGTGTGTGTTCATGAGAGAGAAAGAGAGACAGAGATAGTGACAGAGACAGACACAGCGACACATGGGGAAAGGCATCCCTGGGGGGGATTCAGAGCTGTTATAGTATAACAAGTGCACGAAGCTTTCCAACAGCAGAATAGTCCGTATATTGGAATGAGGGTATTGCCTGTCAGGGAGGGAATATTCTTTTCTGAAGATATAGATTATTTCTTAGGGTCTGCATTAAGCTGCATAGACAATAAGAAACTAACAAAATAGGAATTATCATTATGATAAGAGCAGCATTAAAATTTCCTAAGTCTTTTGTGTTTAGAAGCATATTAAAGCTGTCCAATGGCTCTCAAAATATAGGTGGTGAGTTTATTGTCTTTATTTTTTCAAACAAAGAAACTGAAGTTCAGAATACCTAAGTCACGTGTGAAGTGAGCAACAGCACTTAATCATTCAAACCCAAATCCTAATCTCCTAGTCCCCTCTGCTTGGTAATTACCATCATTCACCATGTCTGAAAAATAATGTTGGTTAGGCTACTGACATTAAAGATTGTATATATAAGTGCTCTATCTATAACATTAAAAGGTGAAGCACGTTTTAGAAACAGATAATAGAGTGTTAGAATGTATGCCCACTGTACTTGTTTGGGTTGAAAAGAGACTGAGCAGAGTGTAAGTTCTAGTGGCTAAGGCAAATACGCAGAGCCCAAACTCACTATGATGTGGAGAGGCAGGAAAGAGATAACATAGTCCAGATTGGGAAGAGACAGAGTCATTGCATACTTTGATTTCCCAAGTAGATTGTTAAAACTACTTTGTGGGCATTCCTACATACTCTCAGCAACGTGTAGTGTTCATCTCTATTATGTAACCTATCACAGGCCATGCTTTATCTATAAGGAGTGAAACCTGTGTTACCCTAAAAAAAAAAAAAAAAAAAAAAAAAAAAAGATCCAGAATCCAAGGATATTTTTTTAGCTGGAATGCAAATCTAGTTAAAGAGCATCTTTGGGCATCCTGTGATAAGTGAGGATGTCTGCGATGCTGGGTTCCTCTGAGAAATATGGCATTCAGCCCTTTCTCCATTAAGCAAGCTCATTTTTCTGTCTGGGAAGCTGCACTGAAATCTCTTCACCTGAAGTCATAGTTTCAAAGAAAGCCATGCATCAGACTAGCATTTCCACTGTTTAAATGCTCATACATTGATATATCTCAGTATTCACATATTTGTGTTAACAGTATAATCACAAACAGGATGACAAAAGAAAAAATGTGAAAAATAAAGCCACATGGTCTTTCAATTGTCCCTTAGCTAGAAGCCTGTGAGTACTTAAAAGCAGGTTCATCCTGTCTTCCTTTACTATAGATTTTAAATAAATATCTTTCCTCCTTGTTGAATAGGCATGTTCCATCTTGCTGCTTTCCATGCCGTGAGTAATTTGACTGGAGCAAGTGCTGTGAGGTTTTACAAATCTGTGTTGTGTTTCAGTCTGTTTCCTCCCAGCACACTAGAGGTTGGAAGGTTATAGACACAATCAGCTTATATATTAAAAATATTTCAGTGGAGGGCTTTCTGATAATTCATAGCTTCCACGTACATCTGAATCATCTTTTATAATCACATGCATTTCCTATTTCAGAAAGGAAATAGTGAAAAAGGCACCATAGGTTTTGAGCTAAACCATCTTGCTTTAGGAAGGTCAGGTTTGTAGAGTTCGTGAAAAGAGAGTAATATGCCAATGTCCATTCTCTTGTTTGATTTCCTAAGCACTGGCTTAGACTTCCTAGCCTATGGCATATTACTTGTAATGCCTTAATTACAGCTTCAATTATTCACTTATTATATTTTATTTTCAATCCAGTACATAATACCCCTTATGATAATCACTTTTGTAGGAGGGTCTGAGGGCACCTAGTCTGAAGCCACATAGGACATTTTGGTGAACAAATAATTCTGAGAATCATTCTCTATGTCTGATTGTTTTGAAAGTAGAGAAGCAGATAGACAGGAGGCAATTATGTGGGAGAACAAAGGGATGCCACAGGATCAGCACCCAGCATCAGACAGATAACATATCTGATTAGAGGACAATAGTGGTATTCACCATAAAAACTAGAGATGGCCTAACACATTTGCTAATTTATATCTTCATTCTATTAAAATTAAAGTAGTAAAAGAAAATTCTTCCACATATTGAAGCACTCTGTTGTGTAATTTTCTTTAGTGAAATCTTAATTCCTCTGTGACATTTATAACGGTAAATGAGTGCTGAGAGCCACTGGGCCACAATAAGAAAGTTAATTTTGTCAGACTGATCATCAAATTTCAAAATAAAATAATGATGTGTAAGACATTAATTTGTTTAAAATGAAAAGAAATCATGAACAGGCTGCAGAGAAAATAATTTTGTGTCATATTTAAATTTAGTCACAACTCAAAAAGTCTTTGGAGTAAACTACCACCACAGACATAGGTCTTAGGAAAGGCAAAGGGTAAATGTAAAGAATGAGGCAGCGTTTTACACTACTTATTCCTGTAAAATGAGACACAGGCCTTGGGAAAGACACTTCAAAGTCTCCCTGCAGCAAAACCTCCACAGAGTCTTTTTGGGCAGGGATGGTTGTTTATATTCTTCAGGTTTTTGGAAGCATCATTTAAAGCTGAAAGATAATTCTTAAGGATGCTTGATGATTTTAAACTTATTTTTTTCCTATTGAAGTGCGTTTGAGTAGCTATTACAAATAAAGAAAGTTTGAGAATCACAAAGAAAGAGGAATCTTGGCATCTGAAAGCTATGTTTGGGGTCCATTTGAGGTGAATTTTCTTGAATATGAGTACCGTACTTTAGACTTAGCCTGCTCATTAGAGACAACTTTCAGTCACCAGAGACTGGTGAAAATCTCACCAATTCAGGTTTTATTCAAATATTTTGAACATGAGGACCTGGATAATAAGGAACCCAGCTGCGATGGTGACTGAGACGCTCTTTCCATCCATCCTATCTGCCCTTAACTCGCCTGCATTTTGTATTTCTTAATTTCTTTGTGTCCACAAAGCACTCTTCAACATCTGTTCCCCTCCTGCTGAGTGGACATTATTTAGCATGGTTAGCAAAGGAAGCTAAAGAAAGGGGAAGGATTGCGAGTGTGAATGACTCACCATAGAAGGCTTTATCTGCAGTGTGTTTTCAGACATGTGTGCCTGCTGGAGGTTTTCTAATCAGTGGCTGCAGTGCAGGCTGTGCCTTTTTTGAGGTAATTTAAAATGCTGCCTGGAAGAATGGCTTAGAATGAGCCTGAGGAAAGATTCTTGAGAGAAAAGAAATGAGTGAAATGCTATAGGGAATTAAATCCCTACTGAAATTTTCATCAACCTAATTAGGTCAGCTCAGCCTGTAATTACACATGGAGACCTTTATCGCTAGAAATCTGTAAGAGGCTCTAAGGTGGGCGAGGCTCAGGAAATAGCCTGTTTTATAAAAGAATTTTCTCTCACATTGCAAAAGAAAATGGTCTATTCATGAACAGAGGGTGGAGTGGGTGGTTGGCTGTGTGTGTGGGGTCCCTTCTGAGTAATACAGAAGCTACACCCTGGGGGAGAGAAGTGTTTCCTTTACACAGAGGGCCCTCAGTTCTTCTGTCTTTTGGACAATGGAAGATGTCCTGAAATTATAAGGCTTATTTCTGTCCTTGGTCAGACCAGCTGTTCTAATTCCCTCCTTCCAGTAGCCTTCCTGCACAGAGATGACACTACACAAAAGAACAAAAATCCACCACAGATCTTACATTTAGGTTATTTCTCCTATTCTGAAATAAGGTTCTTTTCTGACATATTGGAGAAATGGCGGTGGCAGGAATCTTCAGGGGATGCTCAGTGATGTCTGTCAACCACAGTACTCGGGTCTAGGGAGGTTTCCGCCTTACATTTCTCTCAAGTTCTGTGCTTGCCCTCTGCAGGCTGCCTGGGAATATTTTACAGTTGTTCATTCATACTACTCCCACATGCTTTTCATTGCTTCTGCAGGAAAGGGTTGTTCTTTGCATCTCTACTGTTCCTAGCAGCTTCTCACACACATCATATATCACCATAGGATTTTTTTGTTAATATTTTGCTAATTTGGGTAATATGAGCTATTTTAAGATGTATTGCTAATATATGCAAGATTAATTGCTTATAGGAAAATATAGAGGACACTCATGCTTGGCCTACCTGATATATACTGACTGCCATCATAGCTACAGATTCCTTTCCATAGTCAGTATTTCCATACTAGATCAGATGTTCAGCAGATGTCATTTTGGCGGTTCAACTGGAACAAGTAAGGTCCTGGATCAGGTGACTTCTTGCAATAACTGTAGTATATATTCAGGCTAAATTCCCTCCATGCTCATCTTCCTGAGAATAAATGATAACCCTCTAGTGACTTTGGGCTGCCTTCCAAGAACCAAGTCTCAGTTTGCTGCCTCAGATAATCTGGTTTAGTTCAGACTTGCTATCAGACTAAGGAAGACATGGTGATTTTATATGTTAGATAACTGACCTAACAGAATCCAGTTACTAATTAGCTAATGTTAGAACCCATCCACAGGACCCTTGCCTTTACTTCCATTTCTGTGTCCTTCCCATAATACAGTACTCTCTCATGTCTTTTCTTTTAATGCAGGGTTTCAATAAACTCAACATTAGATGAATTAAGAGTAAAATGAATCTTTATAGGGGAAAAAGCGCAAAGGCAGCCTAGCTTTGCAGGAGTTTCGAGAAGGAGCCTTAAGATAAAGCAACGCCTTTCTTACTTTGCTTGTCATGTGCCTTCCTCATCTAAAGATTGACGTAGCTAAAAAGTTCACCATACTTCTCTGCATTATGTAGCCATGTATACTAAGACAAATTCACAGGAAGCATTTAGATGTGGTTTCTAGACATCCATGAAACATTGTGCAGGAATGTTGCTCAAGAGTGAGTTAACGTCTGTACATTGTAGCCTTGGGGACCAGGGAAAGAACAATTGGGGCAGAAACCAGACATCCTGCCATAGACCTTCCTCTTTGAAAATGGGCTCAGGAAGTCCCATCTGCTCAGGTCCCCAAGGAACTGGAACTCAATTCTTTAGTTCAAAAAGCATCTGGTGAGTTCTTGCCTGGAATTCAGCTTTCACAGCATAGCAACTCCCTTTCAGGGAATGACAGATTTTTATTTCCCATCATCTTCGGCAGATGCCCCATAGCCTGGAACTGTATCAGCAGTTGGCATAATGAATTGTAATGCTTTCAAATACCAAGCTACCATAACATGGTCTGGTAGGGGGCTCAGTGACATTTTAATTCTACGGACTTGATACATTTTATAGAATATGACATTTTTCAGCCCAGCAGAAAGCAGTAATGAACAGTGGATAAGACTGAGCATTGGCTGTTGATTTCAGCTCCCACCGAGCAGTGTGTCCAGTTTAAATTAGCCCTTTTACTAAAAGTGATATTCGAATATGTGGATACAGTTACTCATTTTTTAAATCTACGCTCATAAGCTCAGTGTGTACATGGCATGACATTTACAGTGGTCAGAGGAGAATTTACAGGGATCAGTTCTTGCCTTCTGTTTTCTGATATTGTGAGATTGAACACAGCTCTTCAGAAATGACAGCAAACACCTTTACCATCTGAGCCATCTTGCTGAAACCAGTACAATTTAATCAATATCTACCATGTCCCATGCTCCGTTTGGGGAACTGACAGACAACACATAAAGAAGACTGTTCACCCGGGAATCTATGTGGAGAGCCAACAGAGCAAAATTACAAAACAAGGTCCATAAATAAGGCAAGGCAAGGCAAGGCAAGTTACCCTAGAAACAGTAGAAGCATGATTAATAGTGTCCAAGGAAACTAGTGATGATTTGAAAGACACGGTGATAATGTAATTTATCTTACTTGCTTTGTGTGTCTGAATGATAGGGATGGTATTCTATTAAATGTAACCATAAGTGGTGGTGGGGATGACGGTGGTGGTGGGGATGACGGTGGTGGTGGGGATAGTGCTGATAAGTTAGTTCTACCACTAGAATTTGAACCTAATAGGACACTTACAATAACACAAATGACTGTGTAGCATGATGCTTGCAATGACAAAGTTTGTATAGAAATGCAAGTTTATAACTTTATCAAGGTTGAGCCACATTAAAGGAAATATCTAAAATTCATTTAAAATTAAATGAGTATTTTACATATCTCCTTACTTTTTTTATTATTAGATGATATACCCCTTTCTTTGTTTCTCTGGAACAAAGTGTTTATTTTTAGAAGAAAATTATTTCTGGGTACTATAATTGATGTCCCCCTCAAGGGGAAATCATCATTATTGAAACACTCTTAATTACTTTCAAAATGAAAGATAATTTTCTTATTCAGAAGCATATGGTTTTGAATAATAGGAAAATGATATCCTCATCATTGTTGAGTAAATAAATAGTCTCTACACAGAGAAATTGTGGCTCTGATAGTTCTACACTAGTGTTTTGTTTGTTTGTTTTGTTTTGTTTTGTTTTGAGTTCCAAAGGTTTAGCATTATTAGAGGTGTGGGTGATTATGGGTTTAGTGCAATTATGTGTTACAGCGGACTATGGAGTTACTAGGGGTATATGATGATTAGGAGAATGCTGTAGTTAGGAATAAGGGGTAGTTAGAAGCTTGGAATTATTAAGTTGACACACCTTTATGATCCAGGCCATAAAGACTAAATTACCCTTTAAGTATATTCATGTTTTCTGAAGGTAGGTTCTAATTTTGAAGTATATTCTAAACTAAAATGAACTAATTTTAAACAAAAATAACTTATTGTCGAAAACTAACTACATTAAGTTAGTTAAAAGGAGAGAAGGTTTAGAATGAGAATCAGTTTCCCAAGATTGGGTTACAACTTTGATCCTGGACAAGATATTTAAAGCTTCTGAACTTGTACAATAGTGAAATATTATGAACTAATATTGATGTCAAAAATATTGGGTACAGTTATATCTGAAGCATTAAAAGTAGCTTCTGATACCTGGCAGCATTGCAGTATTGTGTCAGTTGCAATCATATTTTAGAAATATAGTTGCTAATATTGGTAAAGTTGGATTGCAGACGTGGTCTGCTCATGTATGTACACACAGTCACACATTGCCCAACATGAAGAGTGACTGGTTGTCAATCTTTGTACTTTCTTTTTTTTTTTCAATATTTTTTATTAGATATTTTCTTAATTTACATTTCAAATGCTATCCTGAAAGTTCCCTACCCCGTCCCCCCGCCCTGTTCCCCTGCCCACCCACTCCCACTTCTTGGCCTTGGCGTTCCCCTGTATTGGGGAATATAAAGATTGCAATACCAAGGGGCCTCTTCTCCCAATGATGGCCCACTAGGCCATCTTCTGCTACATATGCAGCTAGAGACATGAATGCTCTGGGGTTTCTGGTTAGTTCAGATTGTTGTTCCTCTTCTAGGGTTGCAGACCCCTTCAGCTCCTGGTGTTCTATCTCTAGCTTCTCCATTGTGGGCCCTGTGTTCCATCATATAGATGACTGTGAGCATCCACTTCTGTACGAGACAGCTTTATCAGGGTCCCTTAAGTAGACACTTGCTGTCCTATGCAATAGTGTCTGAGTTTAGTGACTGATTATGGGATGGATCCCCCCTGACGGGGTAGTCTCTGTATGGTCTATCCTTTCATCTTAGCTCTAAACTTTGTCTCTGTAACTCCTTTCATGGGTATTTTGTTTCCTATTCAAAGGAGGAATGTAGTATCCACACGCTGGTCTTCCATCTTGATTTTCTTGTGTTTTGCAAATTGTATCTTGGGTATTCTAAGTTTCTGGGCTAATATCCATTTATCAGTGAGCACATATCCAATGACTTCTTTTGTGATTGGGTTACCTCACTAAGGATTATATCCTCCAGATGCATCCATTTGTCCAAGAATTTCATAAATTCATTTTTTAAATAGCAGAATAGTACTCCATTGTGTAAATGTACCACATTTTCTGTATCCATTCCTATGTTGAGGGACATCTGGGTTCTTTCCAGCTTCTGGCTATTATAAATAAGGCTGCTATGAACATAGTGGAACATGTGTCCTTTTTACCAGTTGGAACATCTTCTGGGTATATGCCCAGGAAAGGTATTGCAGGATCTTTGGGTAGTACTATGTCCAATTTTCTGAGAAAACGCCAGACTGACTTCCAGAGTGGTTGTACAAACTTGCAATCCCACCAGCAATGGAGGAGTGTTCCTCTTTCTCCACATCCTCGCCAGCATCTGCTGTCACCTGAATTTTTGATCTTAGCCATTCTGACTGGTGTGAGGTGGAATCTCAGTGTTGTTTTGATTTGCATTTCCCTGATGATTAACAATGTTGAACATTTTTTCAGATGTTTCTCAGCCATTTGGAATTCCTCAGTTGAGAATTCTTTGTTTAGCTCTGTACCCCATTTTTAAATGTTGTTATTCGTTTTTCTGGAGTCCAGCTTCTTTAGCTCTTTGTAGATGTTGGATATTAGTCCCCTATCAGATTTAGGATTGGTAAAAATCCTTTCCCAATCTGTTGGTGGCCTTTTTTGTCTTGCTGACTGTGTCTTTTGCCTTACAGAAGCTTTGCAATTTTATAAGGTCCCATTTGTCAATTCTTGATCTTACCGCACAGGCCATTGCTGTTCTGTTTAGGAATCTTTCTCCTGTGCCCATATCTTCGAGGGTTTTCCCCACTTTCTCCTCTATAAATTTCAGTGTCTCTGGTTTTATGTGGAGGTCTTTGATCCACTTAGACTTAAGCTTTGTACAAGGAGATAAGAATGGATCAATTCACATTCTTTTACATGCTAACAACCAGTAGTGCCAGCACCATTTGTTGAAAATGCTGTCCTTTTTCCACTGGATGGTTTTAGCTCCCTTGTAAAAGATCAAGTGACCATAGGTGTGTGGATTCATTTCTGGGTCTTCAATTCTATTCCATTGATCTACCTGTTTGTTGCTGTACCAGTACCATGCAGTTTTTATCACAATTGCTCTGTAGCTTAATGTCAGGCATGGTGATTCCTCCAGAGGTTCTTTTATTGTTGAGAATAGTTTTTGCTATTCTAGGTTTTTTATTATTCTAGATGAATTTGCAAATTGCCCTTTCTATCTCAGTGAAGAATTGAGTTGGAATTTTGATGGGGATTGTGTTGAATCTGTAGATTGCTTTCAGCAGGATAGCCATTTTGACTATATTAATCCTGCCAATCCATGAGCATGCTAGATCTTTCCATGCACCATTGAAGCATTCTCAGCACTGTCCTTATCCTAGGTGTGGGTGGACCTCAATTGCAATATGAATTTTAGAGAGGTTCAAATGTACAACTTAGCCACTCAGGGGTGACCCTGAGGATCAGTGAGTCTCAGAATCTCAGTGCCAGATGTCATGGATACTCTCAGTTCCACAAAAGCCTCTGCAAGGGCTTCCTTTGGAACTGGACCGTCTTACACGGTTGAATTGAAGGCAGATTAGCCATAAAAAGATGCATCAGGAATGTTCCCCAACAGTCCACTCTAGGGGTAGCTGCTATTTGAGGACAAAGTGGACTTACTGGCCAGGTAATAAGCTTTTGAATCTTAAATACTTGAAACTAAGCTCACTACAATTAAAATAGAATGCCTGCGTGTTTAAATAACACTTTAAACCAAGGCTTATACTCCTTTGTTTGATTCTTAGAGTAATGCTCTCACAGCACAATTCTTTTCCTAACCAAATGTGGAAAATCACTGTGTAGGCTCCCTGGGGTTAACTCTCACTTGTGCATGCTAATATTCTAATTCAGAATCCCAATGCACCGTCTTGTTTTGTAGGTCATTGTTTATATAGGATTATTTTACTTTACACAATTTGCTAACTTAAGCGGATTTATATGCATTTCTTTCCATTTTAATTATTTCTTGGTATAATACATTATGCCCTAAAGGAAGTAAACTCTCCCTTTGCTATAAATTAGACAATGGGAGATTTGAGCCATTAAAGAACCATTTAGGGAAAAGCTGCTTCTTCCACAGTGAGGTTTTTTACATATTTATTTGTTTGTTTGTTTATTTATTTTTTTACAAAGTGTTTCCTAGTGACACTTCTTGGAACAACACTTACCTGTAGTTTTTTGATGACAAAATATATAAAGGACATCATTAGCCAACAGAAAAATCGATACTGTTATTTCCAGGGAAAGGGTGAGTGCAGTGTTTTCATACAAAATCAACAATAGGAAAGTAAGAACCTAAGTAGAGAAAGTATCACAGATAGTCCAAAAGCAATGTGAATGGTTTATTAACATTGTGAGTAAAGTATAATGTAAAAATCTAGATTGCCTTTCCATAATATAGAACCTAAGACCCTGAGGCTGCAGGAGCAGCTCACTGATTAGAAGTTCTGGCTGCTGTTGTGGAGGACCTGGATGTGGTTCCCAGCTGTGCATCGCAGCTCACAGTCACCTGTCACTTTAGGTCCAGGAGACCCACACTCTTTTCTGGCTTCCTTGGGAACTAAGAATACATGTGTTATACATACACACTTTCAGACTTTCAGCAAACAGTCATACATAAATAAAAAATAAATTTAAAAATCTCACAGAATTCATTTTGACTATACTCAAGAACAAATAGCTTCTAAATACAAGTGCATTTGGAACTATAAGCATTAGGAAAGAATTTTACATGCTCACTTTCCATTAAGCTGTACTTAGGTTCTTTGTCTAAAGTCTCTCTCTCTCTCTCTCTCTCTCTCTCTCTCTCTCTCCACTCTTAAGTATTCTTTTTCTCTTTTTCTAAGTCTTACAGAGAAGGAAGAATTTGCTTGGAAACAGAGATAGTTTAGGAAACAGTAAAATGTCAGTCAGCCAGATGAATAATTTAATGCAGGAAAAGAGATATTCTTTTTCTTTTACTCATTTTTATTTTATTGTTCTAGAAGAACTAATAAGAGGGCTACTGCTTTAGAAAATATGTTCTGTCTAAAACAGGATTATTTGTTACCATGATGGTATAGACTATATCTCTAGGAATTATTCATTTTATACTATACATTTGAAGCTGTTGCATAATCAAAGTTTCTCTTTGTTTACACACTCCGGTAACAACTGTTCTGTTTCTGTTTATTTTTTTTTCTGTGAGGCACAGTATTCCAGACACCTCGTGTAAGTGAAATTACACACTGTCTTCCTGTGAGGGGCCTATTTCATTGAGCATAATGAAGTACTTGTCACACAATGCAAAATATACCAACTGAGAAAGGAATTGTACACTGTTGCTTACACATCACTCCATTTGTATATGTGTGTATGTTCACAAGTATGTGTATGATAACAAGTGTGAGTGTGTGTGTGTGTGTGTGTGTGTGTGTGTGTGTGTTTATGTGTCTGTGTGCCTATGTGTGCGTCTGTATGAAGGAATAAGGAGAGGAGAGGGAGGGCAGTTTCAGGTGTCAATCCTCTATCTACTTTTCTTTCTGACAGGGTCTTTACTGGCCTGGCCTGGAACTTGGCATGTAAGCTAGAATGACTAATGAGCTTCAAACATTCCTGAGTCTCTGCTTCTCCAGAGCTGGGATTGCAAATGGTGCACTATGTCCCTTCTTTTTTATGTATGTGGCTTTTGAAGATGGATATTTCAGGTCTCATACTTGATTAACAAGTACTTTATTGACCTAGGATCACTGTCATCCCAAACACACCATGTTTGTAACCACTGATCCATTATGGGCATTTGATTGTTGACATGGGGAGTAATAAATTACCATTCATTACTCATATAGTAAATATGAGTATAGATTTCATTAATATTCTTATTTTTAGTATATTTGGATAAATGTCCCTTTAATTGGTTAGTTGGATCATATGTTAGTTGTACTTATAATTTTTGAGGTATTTCTGTGTCTTTCATAGCTATTACACACTTGCATTCTCCCAGAGAGTGGAATGGATTCCCATATCTCTGCCAACCCCGGTCTTTTGTTACATTGGTTGAGGTGCTGCTGTTGCTGAATATGGAACCCAGTTCCTGGTTTACTCCAGTAGTCTATATTGCCAGGCACTGTTCTTGTTTTTGTTCTGTAATAATAGCACACTGACTAATATTATGTGTTATCTAATCACATTTTTAATTTGCATTTCTCTAGTGATTAGTATCATTAAAAACTTTATTGTTCCTGTGGTCCAATCAAATACTTCTTTGGACAAGTGTATGTTCTTTGTTCTCTTTTGTTGCTTTGTTTTTGTTTTTAGCTCTTAGCTTTGTTTTTACTTAGCATTTCTGATTATTGATTTGATATTTTATTTCTTTTTTATGCTACAAAGTTCTTTTGAAAGAATAGGACTATCCCCGCCCTTTTCTTAGTGTATCCAGCAAGCTTCACTGAGAGCCAGCAATGCCTTAAGCTTAGAGACCTTGAACTATAAAGGAGCCCAATCCTTTCATTTGATAGAACAATCTGGAGATCAACAATAATGGGATAGTTTTCATGTACACTGGTCAGTTTTTAACAACTGTCTAATCACAATATTTTAGAAGTTTATTTCAGAGAATAATTTCACCTACCCTCATGAATGGTCATTCTAAAGTTCATTCACATTTCCTTTAAGATTTTCCTTATCTCTATGGATGCATATATATTTTATATGAATATTTTTATTCTTCCTCTTCTAAAATACTTCAATTTGTGTGACTCTACCTTTGAAGAATCTGTGGCACGCATCAATCACTCAATCTTCTGTCCCTCTGCAGTAACCTAAAAGATTTGCAGGCGTTTCATTCATATTTACTATGAAGCAAAGATCCAGTCACTGGCCTTTCTAGGGATCTTCCTGGTACATACTGACAATGGCAGCTGGTGTCAGAGTGAAGCCATGGCATCAGCTACATCCTTGTCATCTTTAATTTCCATTAAATATCCAGGCTCACTGTGAAAAAGGGAGTTGCATGAGTGAGATTCTAAAAGTGATTTCCTTTTCATCGTCCCTGAAGCCTGTGTCCATCTCTCTCTGTTTGTGTGCTCACTTTTGTTTCATTAAGAAGAAAAGGTGTGTCTGAGCTCTCAATAGTTTAGAAGGAAGGAAGGAAAGAGGGAGGAACAATTACATGTATGTGTATATGTGTTCGCATACTCGTGTGTGTGTGTGTGTGTGTGTGTGTGTGTGTGTGTGTGTGTGTTGTGAATGAAACAGAGAGACAGAGAAACAGACAGAGGGCTAGAAGACTAAAGGAAAGGGGATGGGGCGACCTGGAGAAAGAGGGGGAGAAAGGAAAATCTTCCTTAATAATTTATTTCCTTGATAGGAATAATTATGTGCAAAATTTAAAAAAAAAATCTGTTTGAAAGTGTTGGTTCGAGGACAGATATTCTATGATCAGTGGAAAAATCTTTAAAGATAAACAAATTAAAATTTAAATGCTAGGAATTGCAAAAAAAAGAAAGAAAGAAAGAAAGAAAGAAAGAAAGAAAGAAAGAAAGAAAGAAAGAAAAAGGTTGCTAGAGGCGGTAGTAATCATTAACGACAAATTGGGAACACAGTTCATCTTTCAGTAGCATTTCAAGAATGCAATAGGGAAAACATGCCCAGTCTGTCTTTTACTATAATCTGGTGTATCATTGATTTTGCCAGACCCTGTGGATTCTCTCTGAGTACACAGCCAAGGGTGTCATATTTGGTTGCCTCTCAGATACCTTAACTACATTTCTGAGGCACAGTTTTGATGAATTTTCTAAATGTGCTTGAAACACAGATTTCATTAAATACCATTTGTTTGTTTGTTTGTTTGTTTATGCCTTTAAAAATAAGTCTATAAGAATTCAAAGAACAAAAGAAGAGCATTTAGTCTCCCTAGGGAGAGAACTGAAAGACTGCTTGGTCTCACTGTTAAATTTGGAAATCTACGTTTTTAAGATTCCTAGTCCAAATTTCATAACTCTCTCTGTCAGCAACCATATTGTTAATCTGTTCAGCAGGACTGTGTATCAATAAACAATATAGACACTCAAGATGTGATAGTTCTATTTCATAGCACTAAGTGCTTTTAAACACAGAAAGCAATGGTAAAATGACTTTGGAGTAAATAAGTAGGAGACCTGTCTTATACAACCATGTGCTTTCATAGCATTTATATAAATTCCAACTTGTTACACCCATGGCAGTCCTAGTACATGTGGACTCAGTTCAAGTAGCATTTAAGTCTCCCAGGTCAATTCTATGTAAATTCATGAAAGTCTACTTAATATGGGGTCTTTTTTTGTTTGTTTGTTTTTTTAGTTTAGGTTTTTTTTTTTTTTTTTTTTTTTTAGACAGTGTTTCTCTGTAGTCCTGGCTGTCCTGGAACGTGTAGACCAGGCTGGCCTCGAACTCATAAATCCGCCTGCCTCTGCCTCCCAAGTGCTGGGATTAAAGGCATGCGCCACCACGGCCAGCCTTACTTAATATGGGGTCTTAATTCACAGGAAATGGTTATGAAAGATTCAAAACATGTAACATTAATCTTAAATTTTACATTTTTTTTCACTGCACTTTTCTTACTCCTTTACACATGTCCCAAATAATTTTTTAAATAAATACCCAACTTCTTATAATTGCATATCAGGTCAGATTATGAGATTTGAGATTGCCTCCTAGTGACATTTGACCTCTTCTGCCTTATGCCCCTCATCAGAATTTCTCTAGTAACATCCTGAAAAGCATGATCATAGTAGTCTCTGTTAACTTTGACCAAAGATCGTATGGCTTGGAGATGAAGGGTTCCTCTACAACAGCTCATATACTGACAGTTTGTACTCTAGTTTCTGATACTAATGGGAGATGATTAAAGTGGAGAAGTAAATCTTTGAGTATGTGTCTTTGGTTGGTGTATTTCATTTCTGGATCCTTCTCCTCACTCCTGTTTCTCCTCTGTCCTTAGATAAGCAGCTGTTCTCTGCATGTTCCACCTTGTCCTCTAATTGACAAGGCCTTAGAAACAGTACATCCAACGCACTGTAGACTGAATCCCTTTAATCTGGCAGCCAGTCTGCTTGTTCAGTATTCTGTCATAGTGATGAAAGGCTGGCACAAAATCAGACCAGTAATTCAAAATACCCTTGCGTGGGTCATTTTTCTGAGGCTACCTGCTCTCTGATAAACTTCTGAACACACAGAATCTTTGTACCACTCCTACTTAATTTACCTATAACTCCTATCTCAGGGAAAGATTTCTAAGGGGTTCCATATTATTTCCTAAATGTTAATACAAAAATGTTAATATTAAACAACAGAACAGAGAGGGTCATCAGCAATTTATGAAATTATTGCTCTGGATTTCCACACAAAGAAAGTTATAGTATTAGTTTTGATGATGCCTCTCAACTCTCAGATTTCCTTAATATATTCAGTAGAATTTTATTTTATTTTTTCACCAGAACTGGGCATGGGATCCCATTACAGATAGTTGCATGTCACCACGTGGTTGCTGTAAATTGAACTCTGGATCTCTGGAAGTGTCCTTAACTGCTGAGCCATCTCTAGAACCCCTTAGTAGGATCTTTAACAAAAAGGAAACCACCTTGATAGAAGAATCAAAAACATCTCCAAGAGTTCTACATCAAGAATTTCATACACAGATAAATTCAGAGTGTGAAAAGATATTTCCTTTCTTTTGCCAGGTGTCTAAAAGTCAAAGTCCTTTATATCAGTTTCTCTTTCCTTACTCTTGCGGGAATGCTAATGATTACCAGACTGAACAAGAGTCTCTCATGTTAGCTCAACCTCCCTGTCTGTCATCATCTAACTAACACATGCCATATGGTCTTGGAGGAAGGTCTTGCATTAGCTCTTTGTTTAGAAATATTTAATCCAAGTCTCATTTTTTTTTTCAGGATGCACACTACTGTGTTGTCTCACCTTAATACTGATTATTGGTACACATACACATGAACATGCACACTCACTCATGCACATGCACACACAGTTGCACACATGCACACATGTGCACATGCACACACATACACGAACCCATATTGTAGCCATTTATTTAGAATTTTTCTTTTAAGTGTTTTTCAATAATGACTAAACTCTGTAGGATATAGCATATCTCTCAGTGAGAGAATGTAACTGTTAGCAGTCATATTCTGCATAACCTAACCAATACAGAAAAATCCTCCTCAGTTCTGAATGTTTTTATTTTCAATAAGGTACTTTATTTGAACAGTTACTGTTGCTTTTAGAGGTAGGCCCATCACTTCTAAAATATACTTTGTTCATGATTTTCTCCCAAAGTTTGGCCTAGGTATTTGCTGACATTAATTTCTCATAGAACCTATGTATTTGCTTTCTTCTATCTGGGTTTTCATCCATCATCTTCCAGTATGCATTCTACTTTCTTCAATTAGTATGATAGTTATGGAGATGAATGAAGTCTACCTCTCTGAATGAGAAAACAATTATTCACTCTTTATCCCTGTTTATAATGCATTAAATTTCAATCCACAACTGCAATTATAATTTATTTTCTAACCCTTCTAAGAAACATCCAAACATTTCTGATTATTTCCTTTTCATCAGTTGCAACCACTTCAACCTTAATTAACATTACAAGCTTCTCCATCATGTATTTTCTATTCTAATAAAGAAATTATTTTGTGGTTCTGAGATGTTGACTCAGCATTTTCAGTGAATCATACTTTCATGGAATTACTTATATTGCTTATTTTCCCTTATCAGGACATTTTCCTATAACGCCATGTTTTCCATGTTTTTGAAAACATTTTTCTGAGTTTTTCCATATCACATCCTAATTTTCAAGTCAACAAGTATTTGTTAAGGGGCTGGGATTTTAGTTCAGTTGGAAAGAGCTCACCTATAACACAAGGGATCCCTGCAAAACAAATAGTATTACTCCATCATTGAAAATAAATACATAAGACTATATATTAAGTTAAGTCTCCCTGTCAATTGGTGTAGAGAGAGACTTTCTTCTGAAATAGTTTGGCAAGGGGAGGGGAGGGCACACTCGAACAGGTAAATACATTTGTCTGTTATTTCAGCAACAGTACCTTCCAAAGGTTCACAAAGCTCTGTGGCTTATCATTTTATATAATATATGGACCTGTAAATGATCTTCCCCATAAGATTGCTGTATAAGTGTATGGATGGATTATTCATTTGTGTTTCTTGATGTCTTTATCTGTAAAGTAGAAGTGTAAAAGTGCCCATCTCCTGACATTTCTGCAAGGGTTAAATAAGGTTGGCAGTATGTTTTTATATAAAGTAGAAGAGATAATAATGAAGTGAGTATATGGATGGATGGATTTGGGACATTCTATAACACTATGCAATATTTACAATGAATATTCAGGAACACATTTTTGTATTTCTTCTTTTAATGTATTCTTTTAAACTTTTATCATTAAAAATTCTCAAAGAAACTAAGGAGTCCACTCCAAGCCTATATCTCATGTGATTTCGAGATCTCTGTCCCTTCTCTGATGTTTGATAATAGTGAAGTGATAAGGTATTGCTTGTGGATGGTTAGAAATGAGGATGAGTTTTGTTTCACATTCATGTTCTTATTCCAAAACTTCCTGCATAGAAAGTATCAAAGCTTGCAGTGGTCATGTTCTTGGGAAGGCAATGAGAAACCAGTGGAGACTCATTCATTTCATTAAATATATTCTCATATAATTCAGCATCAAATAGAATTGCAGGTGTCCTCTAACTGCTGAGGCTGAAGAAAATGTAGCATATTTGGCAATGCTTGAAACAAGATGGTCTTCCAAGCTGTTAGGCAATAGAAAACAGGGTCTTGAGTGAGAGATTTGGAGTCACCCATTACGGAATATTTAATAAGGAACTTGACAGGAGAAAAGTGGAAGAATAACAGAACTACTGACTACTGAGACCCTGATTCCTTCAGGACCAAAAGCAGGTAAAACAGAAATGGAAGAGAAAAGGGACAGGCAGGCTGAGCTCGTAGCCTGGTAGTAACAAACATATAAAAGACCTGGTATTCCTAGCTATACATTCATTCCTCAAAGGCTACAGCAAAAGGGTCCTTCTCTTTTAGGTATTTAGAACAGAACCCAAGATCAAACATAGGACAAGTAAAGATCCTTCCATATTATCAGTCTTTCTATGTCACACTGCTCATTAGAAAAACAAGTCTGAAAACTCCACATGCACTGCTATAAAAATCCGAAGGACAGTCCAACAAGATTAGTCTTCTATGCATCTAGGGAAATCCCTACTGCAATGTTCTGCCAGGTGGGGCCCCTGAAAGCTGCCAAAGCAAATGGGCAGATGGGGCTCTTTTCCTAGAGAAACTGGCAAAGTTCACCATCTGCTCTGCTAGGTAACAAAACTTTATATTTGGAGTTCTGATCTGGCTGAGCCCTTTATTCTGTGATTGTCAGGAAATTATTATGATCTTGGCAGCAGCATTATCAAGGCACAATGGAATCATGGCATGCTAGAGACCTGCAATTAGATATTCATTCCGGTCCTAAATGTGGCAGTCTAGTAAATTTCACGCTTTTATTGAATGTGTACTTTCTGTGTGATGGAGAAAGCCAAACAAGGGGAATTTTGAAAAGGCCCAGATCAACATGAAAGTATAGGTGATGCTTCAAAAAAAAAGTTACATCACATTAAAAACAACACTAAGTGCTGTTGGAAAAGATGAGAGCTATGTGGGAAGAGAAGGGACCTGAGGAAGGGAGTGGAGCAGCTTCTGAAAATGCAGATTTGAGGACACAGATCATAAGAGATTAGAGAAAGACTGCACAGCCATGAGAAAGAACCACTAAATTTAATTTGTTAAAAAAAAAAAATCGGTACTGAGCAAAGGATAGAAAGGGATTATTGTTGGAAGAAGCTGGGTGATTTCTATCTCCCAATCATATCTGTTAAGGGAAAGCAAATACAAAGAAGCAACCTAAAGCAACTAGAAAGAAAAATATTTGGAAAGATTAATTTTCATATAAGGAATTGCTAAAAAATATTTAAAGACTCATGAAGTGGAAAAAGTAGAAATAATAAAAATTAAGGTTGCCTATAGGTCTACTTAAAGGACTTATTCCTGTGTTGTGTGTCATTGTCTTGGCATTTTGATTCTCACTTCTTGCTACAACATGTTGGTTCAATAATAGAAAGAGAAATTAGCAACATGTTTGATGGTACACCTGACTCAAAAACCATCTTTAATAGTTATCGCATCATGGCTCCCTCTCAATGTCAGAATTCAGTGTGGTGGCCACTCTTGAGGCTCTGTCTCTTCATTTTGTGGTAGACATTATATGAGTCTTCTCCATTCATCTTACTTGTGTGTGTGTGGCCAGTTATCACTAGTTACTTGAGACCCCAGTTGCTGGGTCTGTTGCCCCCACAGCATTACTAACATTCCTACAGTTCTTATCTGTGATCCAGTGTGCCCCTAACTTGGAGCAGGGGTGGAAGAGAGAAACTAAACTGAGGTGAAATGACTTAGGGTAGGTTTCTATCTCATCACAGAATCAGGAAATTTGGCACACTTCATGGTTAGACACAAAAGTAATGGCTCAGGGAGCAAATAATCAATATTAATATTTTATGAAAAAATATTTTCCACTAAAGCTGTAATGCATATTTGTTAAGTCTAGTAGCAACCTAAGAAAGAATTCTTTTCTCTTACTCAAACATATTTTGCTTAGTACAGAATTTACCTCATAGTTCCCATTACCCTCTTTATTATTTTACTTCAACCAATGCATAATTTCTGTACACTGAATTCATAATCCTGATCTGGAGATTTACATGAAGGAAGATTGGCGTTTTGTGGAGTCTTTATAGTAGAAGTTCCCTGTCAACTCATTATAGAATTCTTTTCATTGCTGTAATGTTTCTTTGGGCATAGATACAAAACAGATGAATAAATGAATAACTGGATGAATGAATAAATTGAACCTAAAGCATGACAGAAATGTTATCTTTAATGTCAGAGAAATCTTGTCTTTAGAGACTGGGTGCAAGGAAAGGGGATGATTAAGGAGCCGTGGGGAAAGGTGGGGAGAAAACAGCTGAGAACAGCACCAGGTTTATCTCTTTTCAGGATTCAGTAATATATTCGATGGAACCAAGGACCGAACTGCAATCAGCCATGTTTGCAATGTCTAATAGAATCCAACATAGTCTTGGTACCCCTATAAGAGAGACATTCTTGAGCCATGCCATTCAGTTTATGTCTGCATTTGTTTTCTGGTGTATTCGGTTTCTCTGAGTATATATGTTGCCACATCAAGTGAAGTCATCAAGGCCTTTGCATTGTTTACAATGTTCAATGGTTGGAAATGTGGTAGCCTACATTCCTCACCTGTATTTGTGCCAGAGGGTACTACAGGTAACCAAACTCTTCTGATATGTGTTTTCTTTTCAGGGCTCACAAATTCATAGGCACATGGGTGGGGCTTCAGCTTACATAGATAAGACCATATGCCCAGCCTGCCTATATCAAATACAAAGAACAAAACTAAAGGAGTACATGCATGCAGCTGTCTGTCTGTCTGTCTGTCTTCCTATCTATCTATCTATCTATCTATCTATCTATCTATCATCTATCTATCTATCTATCTATCTATCTATCATCCATCTATCTATCATCTATCTATCTATCTATCTATCTATCTATCATCTATCATCTATCTATCTACCTATCAATAAACTATTTATTTCTCATCTACGAAGACACAAATATACCCACTTTATCAGTTTGGGATATAATTAGCTGTGATGTGTACTAGATTCTGTTGTTACTTCATTTAGAAGGTTTTGAAAGAAGTTCATCACAGTAGTTTCCTCCCAGTGTTAATGAATCAGCCAGTAATATGTTTGCTATAGCATAGACAGATTGGATATAAGAACAGCCATGGAGTAGTGAGATATCTCAGCTGTTAAGAGAGTACGTGCTACTCCTAAGGAAGACCTGGACTTGGTTCCTGCTACCAATATGAATGCTCAAAACCAGGTGTGATTCTAGATACATGGATTTTATCCCCTCTTCTGGATACCATGGTCCCCAGGTAAGCATGTGATTAGTGAGCACACACACACAGAAAATAGCAGTATGCATAAGATAAAAGTGGAAAACAAAGAATATTAACAATGTTCCATTTATAATACTTTAATTTTTTAATCATGGTCAAGATATATTGATGTTATTAGACAGATTGAAAAAAATATTTTAACTGTTTCCTTTGAAATAAACAAATATCATTACATAGTCAATATGTACAATCTAAGATAATAGAACCAGTAATACACAGGGTAGATATTTGGTCAGAATACTATTCCATTTGGTTATATTATTTATCAAATTTCATTTGGAATCTGTTAAAATTAATAGTATAAGGATGAAAGTTGGATGAAACTGCATTATTACATTGCACAGATCCTACTGTTTTAAAGATAGAGAAAATGACAGACACATGCACATATTTAAGTTCAGTAGGCTTTAAGAAATAATAATTTAGGCTGGGAGTGGTGGCGCACACCTTTAAACCCAGCACTCGGGAGGCAGAGGCAGGAGGATTTCTGAGTTCGAGGCCAGCCTGGTCTACAAAGTGAGTTCCAGGACAGCCAGGGCTATACAGAGAAACCCTGTCTCAAAAAACATATATATATATATATATATATATATATATATATATATATATATATATATATATATATATATATATATATATAAAATTTATTCATTTATCATCTATACAGACACACATACATACTTTATAAGTTTGGGATAGCTTTAGCTGTGATGTATATTAGATTATATTGTTGCTTCATATAAAAGGTTTTGAAAGAAATTCATCATACACACACAAACACACACACACACACACACACACACACTCACACACACATAAATTTCTCATCTATAAAGACACAAATATACCCACTTTATCAGTTTGCGATATCTTTAGCTGTGAGATATATATATATATATATATATATATATATATATATATATATATATATATCACAACATATATTATATATATAATTCTCACATAAAGGCATCATCTTAGTTATTCTACTATAGCCATCATTTACATAGTTACCCCAGGGTTCATACATTTCCCAATAAAAAACATGAAATAAAAAAATCAATGACTTTATTCAAAGTGCACAAACAATCCGATGGAGAATTTCACTTTGGAACGATTGCTTGGGATGCAGGACACTGAAGAGCGAGAAAAGAGGAGTCATTTGGTCCCTGCCAGGAGACTTTTCAGGACTAGTCATTATAGATCCCTACATTGATACTGGTCCATTCCACTAAGATGCCTTCCTAAGTAACCTGCCCCAGGAAACTGTTCTGCCTTCCCCTCTTCCCTCTGATGACAGGCTCCCTGCTGCTAATGTAATGGCACTTTGTTCTCTGTGTTTGGAGAAAATATCTGTCTCTAGTGTTTTACTCCAGATTCCTTTCTCACCATGCTCTGAATTCCCTGGTGGAGGAGCTTACCCCGAGTGCCTTTCTTTTCTACTAGGTTTCCATCCCCCCCCTTTTTTTTTTCTTTTAAGTAAAGCTCTCTACAAGTGATTGTAGTATTTATAAATTGATAGGTTGGGTTCTGAAGCTGACAGAGCTAAAGATGACAGATTATTTAGCTAGAGACTATAACCCTAGCTAAGGAGAGAACCTGAAGTTGCTGGTTTCCTTGGTCTTTGCTCCTTACTTTGAGATGAGAGAAATGCCCTGATGTTTTACTGTGTCTATTTCTCCTTGCAGTTCAGATTGTGTACTTGCCTGTTTTTTGTTTGTTTGTTTTGTTTTGTTTTGCTTTTTTTTTTTTTTTTTTTTTTTTTTTTTTTTTTTTTTTTTTTTTTTTTTTTTTTTTTTTTTTTTTTTTTTTTTTTTTTTTTTTTTTTTTTTTTTTTTTTTTTTTTNATATATATATATATATATATATATATATATATATATATATATATACATATATATATATTATATCACACAATATATATTATATATATAATTCTCACATAAAGGCATCATCTTAGTTATTCTACTATAGCCATCATTTACATAGTTACCCCAGGGTTCATACATTTCCCAATAAAAAACATGAAATAAAAAAATCAATGACTTTATTCAAAGTGCACAAACAATCTGATGGAGAATTTCACTTTGGAACGATTGCTTGGGATGCAGGACACTGAAGAGCGAGAAAAGAGGAGTCATTTGGTCCCTGCCAGGAGACTTTTCAGGACTAGTCATTATAGATCCCTACATTGATATTGGTCCATTCTACTAAGATGCCTTCCTAAGTAACCTGCCCCAGGAAACTCTTCTGCCTTCCTCTCTTCCCTCTGATGACAGGCTCCCTGCTGCTAATGTAATGTCACTTTGTTCTCTGTGTTTGGAGAAAATATCTGTCTCTAGTGTTTTACTCCAGATTCCTTTCTCGCCATGCTCTGAAGTCACTGGTGGAGGAGCTTACCCTGAGTGCCTTTCTTTTCTACTAGGTTTCCATTCCCCCCCCCCCTTTTTTTTTCTTTTAAGTAAAGCTCTCTACAAGTGATTGTAGTATTTATAAATTAATAGGTTGGGTTCTGAAGCTGACAGAGCTAAAGATGACAGATTATTTTGCTAGAGACTATAACCCTAGCTAAGGAGAGAACCTGAAGTTGCTGGTTTCCTTGGTCTTTGCTCCTTACTTTGAGATGAGAGAAATGCCCTGATGTTTTACTATGTCTATTTCTCCTTGCAGTTCAGATTGTGTACTTGCCTGTTTTTTGTTTGTTTGTTTTGTTTTGTTTTGCTTTTTTTTTTTTTTTTTTTTTTTTTTTTGGTTTTTTGAGACAGGGTTTCTCTGTAGTATAGTCCTGGCTGGCCTGGAACTCACTTTGTAGACCAGGCTGGCCTGGAACTCAGAAATCCACCTGCCTCTGCCTCCCCAGTGCTGGGATTAAAGGCGTGTGCCAACACACCCAACTGTACTTGCCTGTTTGTGTGTAGGTAAATATATTCTGGTTTGAGAACAGGTGTATATTTATGGGTCTCTATGTCTCTCCTTTAACCCCTTATCATTTTCCTTTTTCATTGCCAGAGGTAGAGTTTGCTGTCATGCTTTCAAACCTGGCTTTGTTGTGGTTAAAGAATTTGAACACGTTACTTAGTTGTTTAAGCTAGCATGTCTTTATCTGTTAACTAAGATTAAAAACTGTAACCAGAGTGTCTAACACAGAGCACTAATGAAGAGGATGAAATGAGCTTCTTCATGGGGAGTTTGCACTGTGAATGCCCTGGACACAGTGATAACCAAGCTGGAGAGGATATGCTTATCTTCAGCTTGCATTGTGTGCCCTTGGAACTTTATTGCCAGGGGCAGGGTTGGAAGGATTTGAAGCTTGTTTAACCAAGGTCAGAATTTGAATCATGCACAATAACTGTTTGAGATCCACACAAAGGGTTTTAGAAACTTCAGACATGTAGTAATTCTGTGGGAATGGAGCTTAATAGCCAAGGAAAGGAAGCCAATCATCTATATCTATGGAAGAGCCTCTTACTTGTGTTCAGCACATAGCCTGGGGTCTATTTGCTGGCTGGGCTCTGGCAGCATTTACTGAAGGGTAAGAAAAGAATGTTTCCCAAACAGAGGATTCACTTCTCCCCTAAGGGCCTAGTTTTCTCATAGTTCTCAGACATCTTAAGAAGATCCAGGGAATAAATGAGAAAGTCACAAGAGCAGAAGAGAGAAATGGACAAAGACTTCATGAAAACTTTTGTCTTACTTACACATACATACATGTGTGTTCAGTCCTACACACTCATGTGCAGCGCCCATGAGTAAGTCAGCACCAAAAAAGTATCAAAATAGATGACCCAGTATCTCCTTGGATTAGCATTTTATATGTATCTTCCATTGGTTTGTCTACTTACCTATTCTATAAATCTATTATCCTTTAAAGGGATGTTTCCAGGGTGTGTTCTTGTGTGTGCACACACACATCCATGTGCCACATGTATGTATGTTACTTAGTATGGATAGAATTCTATAACTGTCTCATTTATGAGAAAGATACTGCTTCAGACTCTATTGCAGTAGTCCCTTTCACCTTATATAAATATCTGCTTCCCCCTTAATTAATTTATCAAGTATTTATTATGTGCATGGTATACAGGAGAAATGAAGCACCATGGTATGGATTAGATACTCAACAAGCTTCAGACTGTGACATGAGTGGTCTGGCTCAACTCAGTTTCTTCTCCCTAGCAGCTTCCTAGATGATCTGGTGGAACACAATAAAAGACTGCAGGCTCAGTGACACATTGATCATGCTATTAGTTAATTTTATGTGAGTGTATACACACACACACACACACACACACACACACACACACACACACACTTGTGTGCAGGGCCCATGAAGGTCAGAACAGAGTATAAGACACCTTGGAGCTGGCTTTTCTAGTTTTTGTGAGATACCTGGTTTGTGTCTTTGGTACTGAATGCTGGGATCTGAACTCTAGTTCTCAAGATAGAGAAACATGTGCTCTTAAAAAGTTACCATGTTTCACCCTCTGATCATTTATTTTGTCAGCAAATTCAACAGAACTTCATCAAACAGGGGGCTTTTAGGGAAGGAAATCATGCTTCTAGAGGATTTTATCAACTAAGGAGAAAAAAGTAGAGAATTTGGTGTTTCAAGAATCTTAGTTCTTTTAGGGTGCTATACTAAAACATCATAGACTGAGTGCCTCAAATAGCCAATATAGTCTGTAAACTACAAAAGTTTTAGTTAAAGACTAGACAGACTTGGTAAAGGCTCACATCCTAGCAGATTTCATAGTGGTTCATATGCTAGGAGTATTGAAAGAGTGTTACGCTTGTTTGTTTGTTTTGTATTTATAAGGGTATTAATTTCACTCACAGAGACTCTTCTAGACTTATTTTTCAAAGACTTCAGTAGAGGTTAGGATCTAAGCAAAACAGTTTAAAGTAGGCTATGATGTTCACACATATTTCACTAAAAATGAATATGTTTTTGCTTCTTTTATTTAATTTATTATTTTTTATTAAATATTTTCTTCATTTACAATTCAAATGGTATCCCAAAAGTCCCTTATACCTTCCCCCACCCTGCTCTCCAACCCACTCAGTCCTGCTTCCTAGCTCTGGTATTCCCCTGTATTGGGCATATAATCTTTGCAAGACCAAGGGCCTCTCTTCCCAATGATGGCTGATTAGGCCATCTTCTGCTACATATGCAGCTAGAGACAGGAGCTCAGGGGGTATTGGTTAGTTCATATTGCTATTCCTCCTATAGGGTTACAGACCTTTTTAGCTCCTTGGGTACTTTCTCTAGCTCCTCTATTGGGGGCTGTATGTTCCATCCAATAGATGACTCTGAGCATCCACTTCTGTATTTGCCAGGCACTGGCATAGCCTCACAAGAGTCAGCTATATCAGGGTCCTGACAGCAAAATCTTGCTGGCATATGCAATTGTGTCTGCGTTTGGTGGTTGATTATGGTATGGATCCCATATTGGGCAGTATCTGCATGGTCGTTCCTTCCATCTCATCTTCAAAGTTTGTCTCTGTAACTCCTGACATGGGTATGTTGTTACCCATTCTATGGAGGGACAAAGTATCCACACTTTGTTCTTCCCTCTTCTTGAGTTTCATGTGTTTTGCAAACTGTATCTTGGGTATTCTAAGTTTCTGTGCTAATATCTTATCAGTGAGTGCATATCATGTGAGTTCTTTTGTGATTGGGTTATCTCACTCAGGATGATACCCTCTAGATCCATCCATTTGCCTAAAAATTTCATAAATTCATTGTTTTTAATAGCTGAGTAGTACTCCATTGTGTGAATGTATCACATTTTCTGTATCCGTTCCTTGGTTGAGGGACATCTGGGTTCATTCCAGCTCCTGGCTATTATACTAAGGCTGCTATGAACATAGTGGAGCATGTGTCCTTATTACAAGTTGGAACATCTTCTGGGTATATGCCCAGAAGAGGAATTGATCGATCTCCTGGTAGTACTCTTTCCAATTTTCTGAGGAACCGCCAGACTGATTTCCAGAGTGGTTGTACTAGCTTGCAATCCCACCAACAATGGAGGAGTGTCCCTCTTTCTCCACATCCTCGCAAGCATCTGCTGTTACCTGAATTTTTGATCTTAGCTATTCTGAATGGTGTGAGGTGAAATCTCAGGGTTGTTTTGATTTGCATTTCTCTGATGATTAAGGGTCTTGAACATTTTTTTCCTGTTCTTCTCAGCCATTCGGTATTCCTCAGTTGAGAATTCTTTGTTTAGCTCTGTACTTCATTTTTAATAGGGTTATTTGATTTTCTGGAGTCCATCTTCTTGATATATATATATATATATATATATATATATATATATATATATATATATATATATATATATATATATATATTGTTTATTAGTCCCCTATCTTATTTTAATGCTAGTTGTCTATGGTAATAACTTAGAACCTCCCATGTTTTCACTAGATAGGAATGAAATTGTTCAACTTGTGAGAAATCTATGTATACAATTACATTAGGTGGGCCATTTCATAGGTAAAATATCATTAAAGATAATGATATATAAGTAATACAGACAGACCCTATGTGGAACATCTACATAACAGTTTTAAACACATGAGAGCATAAATGTTGAATAAGAAAGTTCCTCTTGTCTTACTACCCAAGGCATCGTCTTTCATGACAGAAGTGCCATGGTGTCTGGAGTTTGAGGCAGCTGCTCACATGTTATGCATAAGCAGGCAGGCAAGACACAGAGAGCCATGAACATAGATGCTCGGGTTATGAATAGTGCCACCACTTTGAAATGACTCATGTAATTTCCACCTTATATAACTCCATTTGGATAATCCCTTGTATTCTTGTTTTGTAATCTGGTTTTGTTTCCTTGGTGGTTCTGAATTCTATCAAATTGTCAATCAAGATTAACCATGAAACATTCTTTTGCTACTTTCAGGAAAGTTGTACTTAACTTCTAGTTAATCTGGGAAGATTCAGAAAAACTGGAAAAGAAACTAAACCTGAAATATCAACACAGACTACAAAGGAAACAATTTATCACTACAGTGGCTCATTTTATAATTGTACAGTTTAAAGCCAAAGAGTGAGCATTTAATGCTGCTATAAATTTTCTGAAATGTTATATCTTATACTCACTGTATATGCATGCAAATTTAGTAAGGTACCAATTCTTTGAGTTCTGTTAAAACTCAAGATCACCATTATTGAGGTTAACAATTCTACTTTCATTATTTGAGTGGACATGAGCCTAATTCTGCTTTTGACTGTGTTGGCATAGTGAGACATGAGAAACATGTAGAAAGATAGCTTATCTACTTGCAGAATTTGTTTTCTACATTTAAAAACATGCTAACTAAATTCAGAATACTATTTCTGAATTCACCTCTACTGGAGGATTTTCTAGGATCAGCAATGCTGATTCATATAGTCTATGTGTGTGATGTGGGGAGTTCCCTGTATCAACTGTAGTTCCAATCAGGTTGCTGGTCTACATTATGGACAAACCTTTGGCCTCAGCCTGGTGTAGTGGCTTAAACCCAGAACATAGGAGGCTGAGACAGAAAGATGAACTATGGGTTATTCTGCATAACACAGTCATATGCTAAGTGAGAGACAGACAGACAGACAGACAGACAGACATACAGACAGACAGATACACACACACACACAAACAGAGAGAGAAAGAGAGACAAAGAGAATGAATGTGTATGCATCCCTGGTATGGTCATTCAATGCACACTTAAAATTCCAGCACTCTGGAAGATGAGGCAGGAACATCATTAAGCATTCTAGGCCAGCCTCATCTTATAGTGCATTCCAGGACAGCTTATAGTATTATACTCTGTCTCAAAACAAACTTACCTGTAAAGAATCTCCAAAGCCATATGCTATTCTGTACATCTAAATCTAGAGTTGATTTACGGATGGCTGGACATTAGTTTATATGTTTTACAACACTTTCTAATTAAGGAAACGAAGGAAACACAGATAAATGATACAAACTTCTACTTTCACTGAAGCCAAAAAGTACTTCATTTGAATGTGAAATTTTATAAATGTGTGCTCGTGGGGAAACTATCAAGTTTGCTTATGTATCTTCTTTGTGTGGGGAATAGTTAGTTCCTCTTGATATTTTTATATTTAATAAAGATTAAAATAATACATTTTTTATTCCAAAAGGAATTAATGTATATATTCTGTTACAAATTCTACCCTAAGTTGAAATGAACAATAAAAATGTAAAGGAATATTTTACCTTTACTTAACAACTTATATTGGATGAAATCAGACATTGGGCAATTAAAAAAGATTTAGTTTGTCTGTTTTCATAATATATCATGAACACATGGGTTATAGAACATTGTCACATGTGAGGGTAAAGTGTAAGAGAAACTCTGAGGTTATGAGAATGCTGAATTTAGATATACTTAGGAAGAACATCCTTTGTCAAGGGAACAGCAGCCACAAACACGTTGAGATAAAACAAATCAGGTGCTTCACTCAAAGCAAATATATCTCATATACATAGAGAACAGAGTAAGAAGAATCTATCTAATGGGTAAGGAGGATGGGCAGTCTAAAAGAGACTTAGTTCTTATTATAAGCCCATTATACATAGAAGTGTCTGATCCTGCTGTAAGTATGTATTCAGACCCTGTCATTTATAAGGATGCCTATGTAGATGCTACCAAGCATAATTCAGTAGGCTCTAGGTTGCACTTCCCCAACTTATCTACCACTTCAGGAAATGATCAGGTCATTCCTTCTTCACACTGAATGAGCCACCTGAATTAATGCAATGTTTCTCTTCATTTGGCTAATCCTGACAATCTACTAGGACCATGACAGAAAGGATCACTGCTCACAGCATTAGTAAAAGGTTTTATGAGCTTGCTCATTTGGTAGCTTTCATTATCTTATTTGAGTAAAGTGATATACAAATTAATGCACTATATATTCAGTTTTCCAAATTTAGAACAGGGAAATACAGCACGTTGGTACAGTGCTTGCTTAGCATGCTCAACTCTGCAAACCTCATAACTGTGTTGGTAGAGTTTATTTTTAATTGTACAATAATAAGCCACATATTCTATGATGGTAACTATTTTAGCTGTGTTGTTCTCTAGTATGAAGTTCTTTGGCTCTATCTTAAAGCCTGAAGCATATACTCATTGAACAGAAATTCCACTTTGCCTTCTTCCTACCACACAGGACAACCATCATTCTCTTCTCTTACTTTTTACTTGATGGCTTAATATCTTGTATAATTAGACTTGTATGATTCTGTCACTGTGGATCTGGCTTATTTCACCCAAGGACAGCTGCTTATTATTATCTTTAGTTTCACTCTTAAACAAAATGAGGTTTGTAGGTGTCAGTTAATTTGCCTAAAGCTACTCAGTGTTAGAGCACTTGCCTCTATATTATTAAGTCTGGGTGTTCAGAATCTCTCAGAATACAGTAAGCATAAAAGATAAACTTAGAGGATCTGTCTTTTCTTTCAGTTAGTTTGAGAAACAAGGGGCCAAACTGCAGGGACAGTATCTGTTGTCAGACACAAGAACACTCAGACTTACTTAGTTTTCTTGTGATATGTTGATCTGTTAATTCTCACATGGGGTTGAAATGCATAATATATTAGATTTGTGTCTATTTTAACCAAGACACTGAACGGTAGTGACAATATCTACACTATTCATATACATTCCATGCTCAGATGGCTACTCATTTTAGGGTGTCATCCTTAGTCTACAGAGAGCCATTGTTTTTGTTAAACAGAGAGACTTTATTTAACAAGAAGGTTTTCT
Organism: Mus minutoides; assembly: GCA_902729485.2. Taxonomy (NCBI): domain Eukaryota; kingdom Metazoa; phylum Chordata; class Mammalia; order Rodentia; family Muridae; genus Mus; species Mus minutoides. Next base: position 112,232 of record LR750396.1, on the reverse strand, counting down.
TAATTTATTTTTTACTTATTCAGTTTACATCCCACTCACTGCCTCCCTCTCTGTCACCCCCTCCCACAATCCTTCTCCAATTCCCTCTCCCCTTCTCCTCTAAGTAGGTGGGTACCACCCTGGGTCTACCCCTACTCTGGCACTTCAAGTCTCTTCCAGGCTAGATGCTTACTCTCTCACAGACTCCAGACAAGGCAGCCCAGCTCGTAGAACATATCCCACACACTAGCAACAGCTTTTGGAATAGCCCCTACTCTAGTTGTTCGGGACCCACATGAAGACCAAGCTACTACATCTGATCAGGGAGGCCTAGGTCCAGGCTGTGTATGTTCTTTTGCTGGTGGTGTAGACTCTGAGAGCTAAATTAGTTTAAAATGTCTCAAACACAAAGTTAAGTTTTATATGATCAATAGAAAACAAGTGGAAGAGTGACCATATTTTCTAAACAACTGAAATGACCCCAGGCATGGTGAGCACAGGCGCACTTGCGGAATGCAGAGAAAATGCTGCTTCAGCAAGACTGACCTAGACATTCAGTAATATAAGATCAGCCAGAGAAGGTGGCCATTTTATCTCTTTGCATATTGAGTTCAGAGGATATTATTGACTTGCCTTGAAAAATTTAGAAGAGCTTTCAGAGCAATAAGATTTTGAAGTCATTTCCTTTGTGGTATGTGGGAAAAGATGTGCATGCTACCTCCCACTCAGACCTTCTTACTATCTTTCACAAACACACTGGAAATCAGAATTTTTAAGAAACATAGAGGTATAGTCCAAGAGTAGAATGAGTATTTATTTCCATTGTCTTAACACAGAAAAAGGAACATTAAACTGTTGTCAATTCTATGGATTTGATTTGACATTTACAGGGCTCTAAACTATCATTTATCACCTGGAGATCTGGTGAGGAAGGATTCAAAATAGAGAAATCCTCAAGAAAGATAGATATTAATGGTTTGTCATGACTTCTGGAGTAACATTATCTCATTTTTTCCAGGTATCAGGAGTTTAATTCAGTAAGCCCTGATGACTTAAGAATGAGGAGGGTTGAGTGTATTCTTTAGACTTTAAAGAACATTAATATCAATTACATTGTTAGTTTCCATGACCTTTGGTTCTGATATCCTTAGTACAATGCCAGGGGTAGAACATGCTCAATAAATCTTGGCTCATCACTCAGTCTTCACACGTTTAGCGAGTGTCTCTGTTGCCACATGTTTGACATTGCAACAAAAGACTTAATGTGACCTACTCCATAACTGTAGTAAGCATATTATAATTATGAAAATTCCCATAGAAAAGGCTTTGAAATTCTCCCAAAGAGGTTTATGGGCCCCAAAAAGTATGGTGTCAGAGAATTATCAGTCTTTATCTACCTGTGAGCTCTGGGAAATGAGTAGGTCAATCAGGTCAACAAACTTATGGAAGTCACAATGTCATTGGAAGGCATGAGTAAATAGTAGAATCACAAAGAAACTGTAGAAAAATTAGGAGAAAGGTGATATAATATAAAGTCATGCATTCTTCAGAAAAATGAATAGAACATATGGTGATCAGACTAGATGACAATGTTTTTAAAGCTAGTACAGTTGATGTAGTTGGTAAGGTAAATGGACTCAATATAAAGGACTTTTGGGTGGTTAAATAGACAATGTCAACTCATTTAAGAGTTCAAATTGTAAAGTGGGAGCGGTTGGTGATTCTTATTATTTCTTCTGAAAAATATGAAAACATGGTTGATAAAGAATATATACAGGTCTGTAGACATGTGTTTTCTCTCAGTGCTTTCCTGTATCAGTATTTGATCTCTTTTGTTATATTTTATATCATATTTTATTCTTTTCCTTTGTTGTTTCCCTTGTTTACTAATAATATATTATTTTCCTTTATTAGAAAAACTACTTTTAGGGTCATAATTTTATTAGACATGTATAAAAGCCATATTTAAAACCAACTATCTACTTTATCTGGATGAAGTCTTTAGCCTGAACAACAACAACAAAAATATAATGCTCAAACAAAGTTTCCAAGACATTAAAAAAAAAAAAAAAAAACAACTCTCTTATTGGTTTGTGTGGGATTAAAAAAAAGCTCATAAATTTGCTGTTATTTTTCATTAGAAAAGCTGTACCTTCTCTAACACAGTATACTAGAGTGAATTTCACTCTTTTCTTAAGACAGCATGTCCTACTACAGTTTCTAAAAAATTACATGTTGGATAATTCAGTTACTATAGCCAAGTTAGTAAATACAAGTCAGCTTAGCTGCAACATCCTGGCTTAATCACAGCTACCCATCTGTCTGTGATATTCACCAACCTCCAGATTCATGCTGATCATTTTGTTTTGTTTTCTTTTTTCTAAAAATCATGACATTTTTCTTTTGAATATTTATGGATAATAAATAGAAATTTCAAATTATTTCTCTTGGCATAAAGATGTCAGTCAGTTGACAGATTGCTATGTATCAAGTAATATCATCAAGATCTCATGAACTAGGTGTGGTGGTACACATCTGTAATTTGAGTACCTTAAAGTGGAGTTAAAAAAAAAATCTGAAGTTCAAGATCATCCTAGCCTAAGTAGTGAGTTTGTAGCCAGCCTAGGTTACATGAGACAGTGTCTTTAATAACACATTAGCAATCAAGCTATCCGAAGCTCTTCTTTCAAATTAAGAAAAGAAATTCTCAGAAAGCCCCTCCTCAAGAATGTGATACATCTTGGTTTGCAAGAGAATTTCCACCTTAGTTTTCCCTCAAAGGACTATACTTTTATCCTTTGTATTTCTCTCTCTCTCTCTCTCTCTCTCTCTCTCTCTCTCTGTGTGTGTGTGTCTCTATCTCCCTCTCTCTCTCTTTCTCTGTGTGTGTTTGATGGGAAAATGTTAATGTAATTTACATACATTTATTAGTCCATCACATGGTGATGGCCACTCACAGATACTTACAAAATGGACCAACCTGCTCCTGTAGAGATCCAATGTCATACCATAATTGTATGTATTTCTACTTCATAGGTTTCAGATATACACAAAAAGTCTAAAAACCTAATAATAAAATCCATGAATCTTTTCACTTAATATACCACAGATTTTTTCCTCTGCACTATTTTTAAATTAAGGGACTGCTCTATTTTCAGGTTATGTAACCACCAATTAGTATAATTTAGTCAGTTATTTGGCCATATTCTCAGACTTCTGTTGGAATTCTCTCAAGTTGCATCCTAGTCCTTTTAATTTTGTTTTCATGAATTCAAACTTGGACAGATGTTTCAATGGTGTTGGACTGGGAATTCAGACTGAATACAGACTGTCTATGCAGAGACAGTCCAGAGAGGGAGATCATCTCTGGAGGGTGTGTCTGGCGTGGCTCTTCTGCACAGTGCATGGTGCCACGATCTTTCAGCCTCCCTTCACTTGTCATATTTATTCTGGGCATTTAGCACTTTGCTTCTGCAGAAATTGTTAAGTCAGCAGTCCCTGTCAGTGTATATGTCAGAGAAAATAATAGTTGTGTAGTTTCTTATCCCAGTAAAATAACAGCTAAGACTAAAATTTTCTACTTTCTATTTCCAAATTGTATTTAATTAGTTGACATGAGGGTATTGAATTAACATATGAGATTTTATTTTTTTTTTAGTCATTAATTTATTTATTTGGGGGATTTTCATCTCACTACGTAACCCTGGCTGGCCTGGATTTCACTATGTGATGCAGACCTGCTTTTCCAATGTCTCTGCTTCCTCTAACTCCATGATGTTGTGATTGGAGGCCAGCACCATCCTGCTTTATGGCCATTTTTAAATGCTCATTTTTTAAACATTAAAATCAAAATTGTGATGATAATCTATGAATATTTGATGAAATAAACGACTTTTACAGAATGAACAAGGGTCATACATAGAAGAAATGTATTTATACTAAATAGTTATACTAAAAATTACACTAAATAAATATTATATCTAGTACTTGAATAGCTTCATTTATGAATTTATAATTTGGGGTATGTTTTACTTTCAAAATTGCAACATTGTTTTTATTTATATAAATATGATGATTAGATGTGATGCAATATTCTAAAGTATTTAAAGGTAATTATATACAATGAAATTTTTGAATACCTAAAGGGACACGAAGGAGAATACAACATATTATCAATTTTTATAGGAAAAGCAATATAGGAAGAGCAGTGAAATAAGTATCCTATAACAGAAGACATCTGTGCTGAGACATTTGTCTTGAAAACCTACTGCCATAAAATATAATCTTTCTCATGTAGCAGTAGCCAAACTGTCATCTCCCCTGTGAAACTCTTAGCCTATTGTTCATGTTTGCCTTATTTTTATGGGAATGAAGTGATGAGCTGTTTTGTTTGTTTTGTTTTTTTGCTAACTCCGTGATGTACTGCTAGTTTCCCATTCATGTTACACTCACCGTTTTGGAAGAGCTGACTGGTAATAGTAGAACTGTGAATGTAGATAGCTGGGTTCATTACATTGTGCTCCTAGCTCATACTCCCACTGGATTAGGACCTTTGGTGACTTTTTTTTCAACTTTTATTAGATATTTTCTTCATTTACATTTCAAGTGTTATCCAGAAAGTTCCCTATACCCTCCCCACTCTCGGCCCTGCTCCCCTACCCATCCGCTCCCACTTCTTGGCCCTGGTGTTCCCCTGTATTGGGGCATATAAAGTCCGCATGACCAAGGGGCCTCTCTTCCCACTGATGGCCAATTAGGCCATCCTCTTCTACATATGCAGCTAGAGACTTTTATATCTTCAAAAGACTCAGGGTCCCCTGTGAATCTATTACATTCTTAGCAACAGAAAGAAAGAAATGAAATCTCATTGTATGATGAACTAATGAACTAGTGACTTCAAAGCAAAGCAAAGCAAAGCAATATTACTAGTAAATGTCCTTGATATTTAAAAATTGACATGTTACATCAATATTGCAAATCTGAATGTAGGCTACTATTTTTTCTCTTTTAAGTAATTAATCATTTTTCACAATTTATTTTGTGTATATGAATACACAGTAGCTGTCTTCAGACATACCAGAGAGGGCATTGGATTCCATTACAGATGATTGTGAGCCACCATGTGGTTGCTGGGAATTGAACTCAGGACCATTGGAAGAGCAGTGTTCTTAACTGCTGAGCCATCTCTCCAGCCCTAATCTACTATTTTTGATTTATTATAATATATAATGATACTATATAGAATTAAAAGAAAATTATAATGGACTATAAATATACAAATAAACTTAAAAGTAGGAAAATCTGAAAAAAAAAGAAACAATTACACTATTGCCAACAGACTGATTGTAATATAATATTAGCCCTCTATTGAATGTGGGGTTGGTAAAGAGCACAATACAATAGAAAACACATGGGGAGAGGAAAGACAATTTTAAAACATGTTTTAACAAGTTTATAGAACATAACAATGTGATTGATTATTTTAACACATACACACACATACACAGGCATGCATACATGTACACATGCATATACACACATATCTGAAATCTATCCAGATTTTTTAAACAATGTTTGAATGTATGCTAGAAGCCAGGAATATTGAATTAATGAAGTGAAATGAAACTGTTTTTTGAATTTTATAAAACCATTAATTTAAAAGTTCAGTGTGGATAGCAAAACTATTCTCAACAATAAAAGAACTTCTGGGGGAATCACCATCCCTTACTTCAAGCTGTATTACAAAGCAATAGTGATAAAAAAAAACTGTATGATATTGGTAAAGAGACAGGGAGGAAGATCAATGTAATAGAATTAAAGAACCAGATATAAACCCCCACACACAACTATGGTCACTTGAGTTTTGACAAAGGAGCTAAAACAGATACTGAGAGAGACAGACAGACAGAAAGACTGAGAGACTGAATGACAGTCAGACAACATAAATAAATGTATATAAGCAATATGTACATTATTCCTACCATTTGATATATGTCAGTCCTATAGTCTATCCATGGAGTATACATGCCATGATTCTAAAAGCAAAATTTTGTAAATTTAGACTTCAAGTCATGAAATAAAAAGATCAGATATAGTATCCTATATATTCTTTATTGTTATTTTTGTATAATATCAATCTTGGTCACATGTTGAAAAATACTGATCAATAATATTCTTCAATAAAACATTTAGTTAAAATAAACCTGAAATTATCTCTTTTGTCTGGCCTTAAAGCTGAAATACAAAGGGTGATAGCTGAGTCAATCTCCAAGATTAATTTAGAAGCATACATATTTAGGAATCATGTGTTAAATAAGTCTTGTCTGTTAGGTTGGAATAATTCTACCTTTGCAGTTGTTTTTTCTTCATGTAGCTCTTTTACCCGTACTAGCAAGCAGAGATAGGTAAACATATCCCTTATTTCTACACACTGTGAGTAACTCTATCCCTTATTTCCACACACCCTTTCAGAGTTGTCCATCGTCAGATATGACTCATTGGTTTCTTTAGATTACACCATCTCATGGCAAATGATTTTGAAGTGAAAAAGAAGGTTGAAATTACAATAAATAAGAATAGCTCAAAGTATTCACAAGCAGTAGCTAGCAAGTGCGATGACTGTCTTGCACTTGCTGTAGTGGAGGCACACAGAAATGCCTGGAGTGAGAGAACTGCTTTTTCTAACACGCAGTGAAGGTCTATGACAGTATGACAGTGTGATGAGTTCCTTTGTAGATAGCCACTGCTTTCAACCTACAGTTCCCATAAATGGCTTTCTTACCATGAACAAGGGGTACGAAGAGGAAAGAAGGAAGCTAGAAGGAGAAGATTGAAAGCACAGATGGGGAAAGGAGTCTTGGAAGAATAGATCAATGTTTTCTTCATGCCCTGACCATGATGGATCCAACTGAACCCACTGTTTGCAATGCAAAATTTGCACCCATTTTACATAGAATTCATAAAACACATGTGAAGGCATTTTGTACAAGTGGTGTGTGTGTTTCTATCTGTGATGTGTGCATGTTTGCAAAGTTGCGTGCATGCATTTGCATGTCTGATGATGACTGAAGTGAAATTTGTTTATTCTTCAGGTAGCTTAAAATCAAAGCTAAGTATAGACCTACATTGTAAGTATAATGACACTGGACAAGAAGGCTTTTAAACATTATCGACAAAGAAGGGAGTAGATAATGAAATGACAAGTAGAAAACTAAACAATAACTTTACCTATGTATAATTTACTGTTTTCAAACTATGAATAACACAATATATACTGCCAAAGATAGCTAACAAAGTCTATGATTGAAAGAGAAGTTGACCTGATTTTGCTTTGCATTGTTTTAGCTACCTGTGGTCAACTAGGGTCAAAAAATTTTATATAGATTATTAAATAAATAAATTATTCAAAAATTTAAAATTATACACACCTGTGAGTGATATTATTATATAGTGTGCCATCCCATATATACAAGCAATAGACAACTCTGTTTGTTAGTTATTCTCTATGTACAACCTATGAGGTCAGTTGTTATAATAATTGTCTTCAGGAAAATTTCATTGTTTTTGATGATAGCCCCAAGATCTCACAACATCATTGGAAGACAATGGATTAGGATAATGAATTTCATGATAGACTATATTCTTATAACTTTTATTATGGTAAGTAGATATGATAACTCTATTGTGAAATTAGTTCTTGTTTATCTCTTATACTATGGGTCATGATTTAAGCTTCACACACACACATATGAGAACAACAGAATATTTATAAGGTATTTTTAAATCATCTTCATGAATCTAGATATATATCTTCCAAGGATAAGGGAAGAAGAGTGAATTTATGAAAATACACAGTATATTTTATGTGGGAATATATTTCTTTAGAAAATAAAAGAAATCTGAAAAGTTGCATGTGTAAAAGGATACTTTTCAGTTAATATAATCGTGTTTAAACACTATCATTATTCTTATGACTAGTAATAATCAAATAATTTTCTGTATCTGCAGATTGTCATTTCTTATTAGTACTAGATGCAAGTATTTTTCTATGAGAATGCACAGTTACATTTAAAGGTATTCATGCTTCTTAAAAATATTTGCTGATGAAATGAATCTATACTAATAGATAGAGTGTTAGTGCATTGAATAAATATTTGCTGAAAACATTTCATGTGTCAAGAACTGTGAACTGTGGAAAGATGGTGGCCAAATCAGATGTGGGTTCTGCTCTCATGGTAGGTTCATCTGTCAACATAATTTTGGCAGCCCACTATCCCGAACCCGCGGGACTCAGTTATTTGTGGGAGCAAGGAGGACTGTTTGGCTGTAAGAAAGGACCGGCAGGGAGAGAAGGAAGCAGAGACCATGCATTGTGAAGTTTTAGTCACGGTCTCATTTACTAAGGCACAATACCCAGTTATACATACAGCAAAAAGAGGGGGGGGAGCTGAGGAGGGAGAACAAAGACTTCAAAGTGAAAGACATATGGGAGGGTATAAATGGCAGGCTTGAGACATCCTGTGATTTATTTCAGAGTCCTGGCGCCTGCATATCTCGGAATGCTGGTTCTTTCTTTTAAGAGTCCTAGGTGTCAATTCAGGGCACAAAGACCATCCAGTTCTGAGGAGCAGCCTTGTGTGAAAGAGGAAGGTGACTCAGCTCCCAACAAATGGTTAATTGGCTCTCAGGTGGGAGTTGTTAAAGGCCTGGTTTCTATCAGCCTGGTTCCCACAGCCTACACATAACATGAGGAGAATACAAAAGTTGAATATCTATGTCTAGAATTTGTGTGTTGCTAGTTTTTTTAGAAGTTACATCATACTTTGATCCATAACTTAGGACAATGAAAGAGATGTGGGATTTTGTGGTCCATATTACTACAGCTATTTAATCCCATCATTAAGGAATATGCATCACCAGAAAAGGAAACTAAATATAAGCACAATGCCTTTCAGCTCTGGGATGCTTCTCTACCTGACTAGCATCTTCTGGTCCAAGGCCCATTTCTATCCCATATGGCACTCCCATGGAAAGGATACTACAAACAACCAGGTCTGTTGCTTAGGTCTTGATTTCAGCACTGATAAATAGAATTCTTCATTCAGTCTATGCCATCTATGTGGAAAATCAACTTCTGAGCACTCATTCCTTTTAAGATGTGCTCTGCTGTCAGAATGCCTTCAACATGGGAAAAATTATTGACTTTCAAAGACAACACAATGAAATACCAACATTGATATGTCTCCCAGACCACCAAAAATGTGATATAGACATCATTTAATATAGTACATCAGAAATTAAGTCTTTAAAATGAGCCTCAGGCAGCTATTTCTATCTCACACAGCGGTGTACCATATGAGCTTAAACATTTCGGTGATGTATTGCTCTAATACACTCAAGCAAGTGCACACTGAGAGTATATTAGTGCAATGCATCATTGAGGAGGGCAGCAGTGTGGTGTGCACAGCAGTCCATGGCTCAAATGGCTCATCATGTCAGCTCTCTAGTCAAAGTGTATGCATCCCCTGATTCAAATGGTTGTCTAGCTGTGAAGACAAGGGTCTCACAACTTATAGGATGAGCAGGGAAATTGCAATTCTATTGTCAGTCATGAAATGTTAAGTGAAAGTTTAGAGACCTGTAGTATCATCTATGGGCATGGTAGCAGCATGGGGGGATAATTCAATATGTGATATTCTTTTTGTAATTCATACTTCTCTTCAGATTTCTCAGAGTGATCTTTGGTGAAACTAATATTTGGATTCCTCTCCAGGGTAGAAATTAGGAGACCACAGAGAGCCAGAGTAAGAAGATGTTACAGTTTGATACTCCCATTATGCATGTATCTAACCTCTTCAGTTCACAGTTAATTTGATTTAGCCAACATAGAAAAGGAACCTTGGGAGATGAGTTTTATTAGAGATATGCTGAACTATTCAGTTTCCAAATATGCAAACTGGAGAAAATTGAAAACCCTTGAAGACAGAAGCTTTTGGTGCATATCCAAATTTTTCCTCACATCATATATTTTGACAAAAATCAATATCTCAAGCAGTTTAAGACATATCCTCTTACAATATTGTGCACATTTTCATGAATGTGAGATGCCTACCAGTTTATTTTATTCCTTTTGGTGGACGGACTCTATTTACTGCCATTTTTATGTATACAGGGTTTTAATATCGTATTTATTTTTGTTTATCATTGAGAAAGAATATGAATATGAATTATTATTTGTGGTTATCAATGTTGTCTTCTAGTAGAAAAACTTGGAGTTATTACACATTTATCAATATAAATGAGAAATGACTCCAACACAGAGAAAAAGACAGAGAGAAAGGAGAAAGAGAGAGAGAGAGAGAGAGAGAGAGAGAGAGAGAGAAACTGTGTCTATGATTGAGTATGAATATGTGTATATATCTGTGACACTGTGTGTATCTTTGTCTGTGGGGTTATGTGTGTGTTGGACATTTAGATCTGAGTGTAGATTGTGTGTGTGTGTGTGTGTGTGTGTGTGTGTGTGTGTGTGTGTGTGTGTGTGTGTACATTTGCATAAGAAATCCAATGATCCATCTCTGGAGTTCAAGTTACTTCTCTGAGAAAGGGGAAGGTGCCCTGTGGGTCCCAGCCCACCACTGGCATTTCAAGTCACTGCAGGATAACTACATCTTCTCCAGCTGAAGCCACCAGAAAAGAGGCTCAGTTAAGAGAACAGGACCTGCAGGCAGGCAACAGTCGGAGAAAGCCCTGGTGCAGTTGTTGGGGGTTCTGCATGAAGACATAGCTGCACATCTGCTACATATGTACAGGGGGGTGTAGGCCAACCCATGACTGCTCTTTGATTGGTGGTTCAATCTCTGGGTACCCTCAAGGGTCAAGGCTATGAACTCAGTAGGTCTTCTGGTGGAGTCCTTTTCCCCTCTGTTTCCCTCAATCCTTCCCCTAACTGTTCCTCAACACTCCTGAGCCTTATCTGATATTTGGCTGTGAGACTCTGCATCTGTTTCAGTCAGTTTCTGGATGGAGCCTCTGAGAGTACAGTTATGCAAGACTTTTTATATTGTGTCCATTCAATAATATAATTCTTAAGCCATCAGATTTACAGTGGCATCTCCTGCCATCAAATTCCGAATGACAGCGATTCTTTCCTTGAAGATACCGTGCCCTGAATATGATCTTTCTTTCTTACTTGTCCTTTTATACTCTATTCTGGATAAGTCAGTGAAACTCTTGTGAAAGGCACTATAATGGTGAATGGTATCTTCCTTCCTGAAGAAATGTTGAAAGTTGTTTTTTTTTTTTTTCTTTTTTTTGAGGTGGGGATAGGAGGTGTTAATGCTTGACCTAATGAAAATCTGTCTTTGATGTGTGTTTCTAAATTGTGGTACAAGTGAAAATGCACTTATAATTTCAAAGTATGGAAGTAAGTTTCATTATTACTGCCTTCATTATTCTTTGTAGTTTGTAAGTGTTTATTCCCCACAATGATGACATATTGATAAGTCCAATCAGGTGCAGATCTTGTACACGAAGGCATAGCTGCTTAAGAGTTTAAGAGTGTCTCAGCCATGTCATGTTCATAAGACAACATTCCACAGCACTCCCCCCTCTTCTGCTCCTTCCATCCTTTACAGATCTCCTCTATCTTTCCTAAGCATTGGAGGGAGATAACCCTATACCACTTTAATTTTCTACTGCCAGGAAGAAGCCACTTTATTTTGTGCCTTCTAAAATATCCAAACCATCCCCATGAATATTATAAATGTTTAGTTTCTCTTAAGCTAATTTTAAATTTGCCACTATTAGAGACCTTTTAGCTGATACATTTTCTTTTTTTAAGATTAATTTTTTAATTTATATGAGTACACTATAGCTGTCTTCAGCCACACACCAGAAGAGGGCGTCAGATCCTATTACAGATGGTTGTCAGCAACCATGTGGTTGCTAGGAATTGAACTCAGGACCTATGGAAGAGCAGTCAGTGTTCTTAACCACTGAGCCATCTCTCCAGCCCCCGACGATACATTTTCTAGTCAAGTTCTTGTTCTGAAACTCATGTGCATACATATGTGCTAAACATTAGAGTCTCCTCATGCTTTATCTACCATGTATGGGTCATTCTAATCAAATGTTTGTTTCCCATTGCCTGCTTACTTAGGGATGGGGTCTCTTCAAAAGCAAAGGACTGCGCCTGCTTCATCATTACATTTGCTTACTTTGTCCTGCCTCTGACACAGAGGCAGGCAGTGGCATTAGTTCCTCGTTGTATTTGACAATTCTCGATATAACATTATTTTAAATTTGCTTTTAAATATATTTTATTGTACCAAAGTCAATATTATTAAGACAAAGATAGAAATCGGCACACTAAAGGCAGAGGTATTTATAAGAAAATAAAATGCACATTTCTCTAGGCTTCTCGCTAGTGTCTGATAAGTTCTGTCTACTGAAAATATTAATAATCCTTAGGATAAAAAAAAAAACCTCTCTTCCCATAGACCTGTCAATGTGTCAGTTTGTTAGGACTATTCATTCACTAGAAACGATTTGCCATGATTTAATGTGATATAATGGAATGCTTATTTTTATTAGCCATGTAACTTTGAAGAAATTAGTTAAACTTCCTTAGGTTTTGAACTATGCTTGAAAATGGTGATACAGAACTTTCATTGGTGAATAGTTATATTTAATCAGTAATAATGGCTAAAATGCTCGCAGTTGCTAGAATAATCACTGGTGGATAATATTGTGATCAACTTGGAGATTAGTGAGATTATTCACAAAAGGCATGACCTAAACAAGTCTATACTAATGAACGAATACACTAAGAAGTATGTTTGTTAAGCCAGAAAGAGAGAGATAAGATAGGACAGATTCTTATTTTCCAAAATAAGAGACCTCTTATAGACCTTGTACTGAGAAAAGTCATGTTAGTATAGATTACACTTCATTCTAAGTACTGCATTCTAATGTTGGCTCATGGTTTAAGCATCAGGAAATTGTTTGGATGGTTACTATGGGCATCTACTCTTTAGAAGCTGAGACTCTAAGGTTGCATTAAGCCTCAGCCTTCTATATGGTTCTAGACCTCCAGGTCTCCATCTCCCAGTGGATCCACCTAGAGATCCCCAAGATAAATCTTGCATCCATCTAGAATCTGAGAGTTCCTTAGGAATAACCCTTCTGCAATTACCTTTAAAACCTCCAACCCATTGATGGCAGAGAACAAGCATTTCCTGATTCTCCAGTCATTCTGGTTTGTTCCTTATCCAGGCTTAGCCACAGTGACAGTTGGGGGTACGGGGGGGGGTGGACTCCAGCTTTCCACCTTATATCCTTGTCCTTTTAAGTTCTGCCAAGTATCTGGCTGCTTTCCCCTGCTAATGACACAGGCCACCAGGAGTTGCCAAAGCCATTTGCTCCTCTGTAATGTGATGTGTGTTTGAGGCCTTCCCTACTTACATTGAAATTTTAACATACACTAATCCTTTTAAATGTTTACCTCTTTACAAAGATTGTGACTTTTACAAACAACATCAAAAAGATAATTTCCAATGCTTGGTCTTATTGTGTACTTTAAAAATATCATTTCAGTCTCATAAGAGCATGATTATTTGTTTCTTGTGTGTATTCACCCTGGAAGAAGGAAAGAAATATTATGCTAGATGAAAATCCACTGAAAAAATTATGTCTTGCGACCATGAAGGGTGTGAGCTGTGTTCTGTGAGCATAAGGTTGGAGGAGCCACTTTTTTTTCTTTCCACAGGATTCACCAAACTCAGTTTAACCCTTTAGATTCTTTCTATGCTGACTGATTTGTCCTTCTCTGTGTTGTCTTGTGACAGCATCTCCATTGTACTTTCATTGTATAGTGACAATCCTGCATCTCCTCTATAGACATATTCTTGTTATTTTAATTCTTTAAGATATAGCTTCTGGAAATCTACTGGCAAAATTCCTCTGAAAAAAATTATTCCTATCCTACCCTCAAATGTAGACATTCTGGTTGGAGCTTTAAAACTAGACCTGGTTATCAAACAGTCTATGCCACATGGTTCCCATTTTTTTCATAAAAATATTATAATTCATGACTGTCTAATCTAGAATTTCCCAGAAAAGATTTATATCTAGGTAGCATACTTTAGATCTTCAGGCACATGGCTCTCCTGGATCCAAGGTGCAGTCTTTGTTTAACTTGATTCAGGATACTCTGAATATTGTCAAGGGTTCCAGCTTGCAAGTTTGTCTTAAAATAGATATGCAGTAATAGTGTTATATAAGGAGAATAGGGCTACCTACATGTTACAAGTACTTTGCTTGTTTTGCCCCAGTCTGGAGGATTCAGAACTATAGTCAAATAATTAAAATATTTGATGGAACATGTCAGTGCATTTTCAAAGCTCAGAGCTGCTTTCTGTAGCTGAACCATTTAGTGAAACAGGGAATTCTAAAGTTAGCTAAGTGTGAGGACTCTTGCATAAGTCATCTAATATATTTTAAAAACATTTACCAATACAAAGCAATATGCTAAAATGGGAAATGAAGACTGGTTTGGTAAATAGATCATATTTGTAAGATATTTTCCTAAATAACATGATCATTCCCAGTTCACCTAATGTCATTAACAATATCAAGCTTGCTGCGAGTGCTATGGAAACATTCTCCATTTTATATGAACACAAACCCTTGTATATTTTGAGTTACCTAGATAGTTTGACCTTGTGCTTTTCTCCTGGATATTGTGCTTTCAAACCACATCCTACCCCTTTGTCTTTTCTGAAAAATGTTTTCCCAAGAAGGAAAGTTGTTCTCACCTATTAAGGGATTTATTTTCTTTTTAGTTCTGTGCTGGCATGAACATGAATGTTAGTGAGTATGTATGTGCATCATAATGTAGGTAACTTCAGAGGCTAGAGGATGTCACTGGAACAGGAGTTATGGATGAATGTGAGCCATCTAACATGAATGCTGGGAAAGGAATCCAGGCCCTCTGGACAACAGTCTTAGTAACTGAGTCACCTGTTTAGGTGCATCATCCCTTTCATAATACTAGTTAATTACAGGTCCCCTAGATAAAAACTGTAGATGTGTTGGAAATTTGTTGTTGAGTTTCATGTTTTCATCCTTTGTAAAGTAATTAGAAGTATGTCTTGTTTTGTTTTGTTTTGTTTTTTGTTTTTTGAGACAGGGTTTCTCCTTGTAGCCCTGGCTGTCCTGGAACTCACTTTGTAGACCAGGCTAGCCTCGCACTCAGAAATCCACCTGCCTCTGCCTCCCAAGTTCTGGGATTAAAGGTGTGTGCCACCACTGTGAATTATCATGACGTTGTATCATCAAATATTGAGAGGACTGATTTCTTAGACAAGATGTCAAGGCTTTGCTTTGAGTCGTCTGTACTTTTGTTTATAATCCATCTTGATACTCTAGTTTAAACATAATTATAGTGCTATTTAGCATGAAGAGCTAAAGGTTATATTGTGAATAATATTTCACACTGGCTGATTGTTGCCAAAAATTTTATCAAAATACTTACAGAAGTTATTCTACCAGCAGTGGACTAAAGGGCTGATTTTATTAGCCTCCCCAAGACTGGAAGCTGTTAAATTAATTGATTCACTGAAGGGGTCTGCAACCCTATAGGTGGAACAACAATATGAACTAACCAGTACCTCTCAGAGCTCATGTCTCTAGATGTATATGTAGCAGAAGATGGCCTAGTCAGTCATCATTGGGAAAAGAGGCCCCTTGGTCTTGCAAACTTTACATGCCACAATACAGGGGAACACCAGGGCCAAGAAATGGGAGTGGGTGGGTAGGGGAGTATGGCGGGGGAGGGTATAGGGTACTTTCGGGATAGCATTTGAAATGTAAATTAAGAAAATATCTAATAAAAGAAAGAAAGAAAAAAGAATTTGAAGGAAGCCAGGCGGTGGTGGCGCACGCCTTTAATCCCAACACTTCAGAGGCAGAAGCAGGCAAATTTCTGAGTTTGAGGGCAGCCTGGTCTACAAAGAGAGTTCCAGGACAGCCAGGGCTATATAGAGAAACCCTGTCTCAAAAAAAAAAAAAAAAAAGAAAGAAAGAAAGAAAGAAAGAAAGAAAGAAAGAAAGAAAGAAAGAAAAGAAAAGGAAAGAAAAGTAAAGAATTTGAAGGAAAGTAAAGTCTAATTGTTGAAGCTTGCTTGTCACACTACCATTCAGCAGTTGGTGTGATTACTGTATTGATTCAGTAGGAAAGTCAGCAGTAAGTAGAAAGTCACTAGGTACAATCTCTCACACACTCACCTCCTGGAGTTCTGACTAGTTTCTATGAAAGTTAATGTCACTGCCTATTCTTGGAGTCACTATTATGGAAAGTTAAGAACTGTGGGGTTGGGAGACTGAAGTCAGACTCTGGATAGCTTACTTGATCTTTGAGGAGCTTTGTTTCAATTACATGGTTTTAAAGTCTATATGTTATCACTTCTGAAATTTAAATTTTATTCTCCTATTCTTACTTTGTAAGGGCAATTTCCTCATCTGTTAAATGAGGAACTCAGTTTTGTCGTGTTATCTATGCAGTAAAGTTCCACAGACAGGCACTATAGACTTAAGACCATGATAACCAGTTCAGTTGGTAAAAGGCTTCCATTGTAAGCACAAAGGTTTGAGTTTCATCCCAATATCACACTTTAAAAAATATTTTTTAAAGATTTATTTTATTTATTATATGTAAGTATACTGTAGCTGTCTTCAGACACTCCAGAAGAGGGAACCAGATCTCGTTACGGATGGTTGTGAGCCACCATGTGGTTGCTGGGATTTGAACTTATCACCTTCGGAAGAGCAGTCGGGTGCTCTTACCCGCCAAGCCATCTCACCAGCCCTTAAAAAATATTCTGACACAGTGACTCATGCTTGCAATTCCAGATTTGGGAGAGACTTTTGAGGCTCTCAAAATCAGTCAGAACACACTATTTGATAAGTCCCAGGCCAGTAAGAGACTGTCTCAACAAAATTAGTCAATAAAATATAGATAGCACATGTGGTATGTATGGTATCTGAGATTGACCTCTGGTCTCTCTAGGAATGTTTATATATGTGCACATATTTACCATCAACATCACCACGCACACAGATACACACAGACAAAGAAAATTGTGCTTCTCAGAGAGAGAGAGACGATTGTTATAGAGTCTCAGCAGGTTGCCATGAGGAATTAATAAATCCAAGCATATGGAACTATGCCTCACTGAACACTGTTTGCCATAAATTATTCTTTCAATAAAGGTGATTTTCTTAATAACTATTATATCTTAAAAATGAACAGTGTATAGTGAGTTTAATGACATTTGCTAATGACATCATAAAACTTCAGTTACTGACATTCATTTTAACCACTATATCAGATTGGATTCATGAATCCCAGATAAATAGTATATCATGGTTCTGTGCCATGACATTGCAAGCTAACAAACCAGAAAGAATCAGTTATACTAAATCTGTTTTTATGTAGTCTTAGTATTTTGATAATCATAGAAAATTTCTTATTCAATTTTAAATATTGTATTTAAATAGTATTTGGTTTGATTTCTGAATTTTCAGGATGCATGCTAAATTTTTATGTAAGTACTTTGCTCTTGACCCTTTTTCAACCCTGTCCTGAATTTGGTTAGTCATCTACTACCTCTGTAATTTGTATAAAAAATTTAATTTTACCCAATATGACTTTTGAGAGATAGAGAATTTTATATAATAACCCAACAAGCCTAGAACACAAGGGAGGTTCATGATGTTTGGATATTTTGTTGTATTGACTCTCACTAATATTATGTTAGGCAACACACCAGCTAAAGTGTATATTTCACATCCCATTTCACACTGTCTGCTTGATGTAATTGATGCAGTGAAGGGCAAAGCAAACATGGATAGCCAACTCCAACAGATTGCCTGCTGACAATGTATTCAGCACAGAGCCAGCACAGATTGACAAGTGTAGGGTTGGAGAGAAGTCAGGTCCACTTAACCACATGAGCAGTGACCAGGCTAGCCCTCAATATGCATTTCCAACCCAGTAATAATAACCCTGTTATTTCTAAATAAATGTAGAAATTAAATGGTCCCAATAAGACAGGGCTGGTGTGGACAGTCTGGCCACTGACTTTGCAAGAAAACAGGAGCTAAAAAACAAACAAACAAACAAACAACAAACAAACAAAACAGGAGCTGATGTGAGCCAAGGCACATTTGGAGCTAGAGGAAGTTATAGTAGTTTTGGTGAGGAAACAGCCCTGGGGTGGGGGTGGGGCACTGGCTGAGGGCAACAGATTGAAGGGAAGAACTATGGTAGTTACTCTGGGACAAGAGAACCCCAAGGCTGCCTCCATGTAAGAATAAACATAATTTCCATAGGAAAGAAGAGTAGGATGCTGTTATACTTTTAAAATCAATAATATTTTCTCAAGTATATTCTAATATTTGATTAAAATATTTCATTCCCTCCTAATTCTAGAGTATCACCAAATGAAACAATTATCTTCTAATAAACTTAAATTTTTTCAGAGCTCAGATAATATGTCACAGAGTATCCCTTTCCAGATATAAAGTAAATGGATCTTTAGTAACTACAGTTTATGGAAAATTACATAGAAGTATCTGGCCAAAGTTCTGGAGACAATGTAGTCATCTATATATCCAGTCTAAGCTTCTCGTAATGTCTCTATATATGGTCATCCCATAATACCTAATGACTGCTTCTCATTAAAAATTTAAAAATTATATCTTATAGTGACATATACACATGTCTCTAAAATAAAGACTTGGGGAGCTTCATGAGATACTGTGTATTTGTTTTGATTTGTTTTGTTTTGTTTTGTTTTGTTTCCTAAAATACACAGAAAATACCCAAGCATGAGGCTCCTATACCTGCTTCTCTCTTAAACTTATAGAGCCTTTCCTCCTTTGTCATTTGTGGGCTATAATAAATATCTGAAATATCCATTCATTTAACACTGACACCAAACCCAGTGCTCCCTGAATTGTGCACACATTTGATGCTGGTAGTTTTTAGTTTAGTGAATTTTTCTTGGCAAAAGCTCTGCTCCTGCCTGGGAACTGATTGCACTTCCGCAGAGCCAATATGTTTCTCAGTTCTCCAATTTAAATGCTGCCAAGGATTTTCTAACATGTGCCATGAGAAATTCAACTGCATACAAAACCCCATTCATTAAATAAACAGTTAACTAAGCAACCTCTGGCAAAAGGCACACTCTATCTAACCTCAGAAGCACTGGGGACCTTCCAAAGGAAGTAATTAAAGATTGCTTTAAAACAAAATGCACTAGCACTTAACAGTCATAAATGAAAAAAAGTTTCCAACATGGGGTCTCCATAATTTTTAGGGATTTTGGAATGAAAAAACAAACAATTACATATATTCTAGTTTTCAACAAACCTAAAAGGGCCACATATTTCACTGTAGCATAGACTCAATATAACATGTATCTTTATCAGACTTAACCCCACCAACTATCTAAACAGGACTTCAGGGGCTGCCAATTTTGGCTTTGGAATGGTTTGATAATTTTAAAATGATCAACCTAAATATTTCTTAAATTTTTTTGCTTACCTGATAGAATCTTTCAAAATCCATCCTTCATAAAAAGCAAGGTAAAAAAGTAAAGGTAAATTAAGTAATGAAGTTTGTTTCATTTCAATATTCTCATATGAACATAACTAATTACTTACAAGAGACATACTTTTTGAGTAATAAAGGTAGTCACTTATTTATGTAAATACAGAGAATACTTCTCTCTTAGACACTTAATATCTTAACACTTATGACACTGCACACTAATTATTTTTATTTTAACATTTATTCATGTGTGTAGGTGTTCTGCCTGCATGTATGTCTGTTCACCATATATATGCCTGAGGCCAGAAGAGGAGTCAGAACCTCTGGGTCTAGAATTACAGATGTTTATGAGACATCGTGTAGGTGCTGATATTCAAAACTGGGTCCTTCAGAAGCATAGCCAGTACTCCAACGCTCCCAAGTACTTCTGTTGTTCCAGGACTTTGGTCTTTTAGGACTAGAATGTTGACAATCATGACAATACTTTGCTTGATGCCCAAGTCAAGCACCAGTTCTGTATATCTGTATATGCTTTGTTAACACTGCGGACCAAGACTTCAAACTCCTCCTTGAGTAGGAAGAAAACTGCCTTGAAGGGAATCTAGTACTCACCTAAGGAGTGTAGTTCATTAAGTAAAAAATGACTGCATTCTCACACACACACACACACACACACACACACACACACACACACACACACACACATTCCAAAAAAAAAAAATGGACATTGTATATGTCACTTATCAGGTGATATTAAATAATAGATTTATATAACCCCTACCCCCACTAGGAGCAAGTCTTGTTTGCAATATATTTTCTTCGCAGGTGCTACAAATGGCAGTGTTGGCTACCTTAAATGTCAGCTTCTCTTGTATGCTTTCTGGTTCCCAGGTGGAGGTTTGAGTGAACAATACAGGCAGAATGTTTGGAAAGAAATGGTTAGGCAGACAGACAGTTTAGATAATCCATCAATTTAGATGACCAGATTCCATGTTTTCAGAAAGTTTAATAGAGTTTTCCATATTTTAGTCCTGAGAAATATCATGCAAAGAAAAGCCAGACAGAACACCTCATAGCATGGACACTCATAAACAAGAGGCTGTACCAGGTCCTAAATGGCAATATTTAGACCACATTTTGTTCACAACTCTCTGACTGTCAAGTGAATTACCTTTGTAGCCTGGGCAAACAACCTTGCCTCCTACTGAGATAACATTCAAAGGAAATAAGTACTTCACCCAACCTGCAAGCATCTCTGTTGCACTGGCATCAATTTCTGAGATTTTACTGAAGAAAGCCCCTGAGGCCCTGGGTGATTGCTAGCAAAGAATGAACATGATTATAACTGCATTTGCTGCTTGTCTGTGTTTCTTACTTGTTTCCTTCTATAGTTGTATATGTGGCCTCCAACTCCTAAAATATTTTTCCAGAATGAGGTCAGATGCCCTAATACATTAAAATAAAAACCATACTATTTATGAATTATCTTTACCAACAAGTTTACTAGTATGAATGTAATTCTAAGCAAGGTATGATTTTTTTTGTGTGTTATTAGGAAATCCCTTTAATGCCTGATGTAGTGTTCTAAGCCTCTAATGCCAGTACTCGGGAAACAGATACAAGAAGATTTTGAGTTCAAGACCAACGGAGAGTATAAAGTGAAACTCTGTCTCAAATAAATAAATAAGTAAAAATCAGAAATTTCTTTAAGAGAAGGGAGAAATATTATAATTACAATCTCAAAAAGAAAAAAAGGCCCTTTAAATAATTTTAATGTATAGTTTGTTGTATGTAGGTTGTAAAGATCAAAGATACTTGAATAGTTATAAATGTTTATGTTGCAAATACCATTACAGACATTTACCTTGTCCATAGAGAAAACATAAACCTCTAAATGTTGTCATTGATGTACACTGTATAACAGTTTATGTTATAAATGGCTTAACAGATATAACAGAATATATTATAAACCTATAGTACCTGAGTGACGTGGACCTGAGCCAAGAAGAAATAGCTCAATGAGACACAATAGAATGTCAGTCATAGAATCTTTTGTATGAAAATATCCTATGTGGTGATCCTTAAAAACCAATGGCAAAAAGAGATATTAAAAATTATGTAGGTTCTAATAAGTAGCCATGAATAGGAGAAAAGAATTTGGATTTTTCACCTTAAGCAGAAGTTATATATCAGAAGTGTTTATGACAAATGACCAGAGTCTGGAGGCCTTAACAGTCTAGGTTTCACCATCCTTTCTGATAAGATACTGTAAGAGACTGATGATGGTCAGACAACAAATAAAATACCACAGCTTTACCAAGGGTCCTAGAGATCTCCAAGCCAGTCTTCCAGGATTCTGACACGAGCTTTTCTTGCTTAGGTGTGGGCTTGTTGATCATTTTATCAGTTCTGTGAGTGGACAGAAGCCTGCTTACTGTCATTGCTTGAATTATCAATCTAGTTGTCAGGAGAGAATTACTTCTGCTCCAGGGTATAGCTTCAGCATCCTAGATAACAACTCTTGTCTAAAAGAGCTAGAAGGTCTTGTGCCCAGTAACTATCTTTTGAGATTCTGCTGTTCTTAGAACACAGAATGACTGCTATTTAATTCAGTGTGTTCTCTGTACATTAAGCCCTGAAGAAAGATGAGGCAGGGTAGACCAACTCTCTGAGTGATAATTATGCCCATGGGCAGAGGCAAACGGATGACCTAGCAAGGATGCCAAGGGAAGGCACAGATGCCAAACTTCTTTCCTGCTTTGTTTACCTTGTAGGATAGATCAGGAGTCAGTTCTCTTTAGCAAAGCCAGCTTCTAGATGCTTGTTTCAAACAGTTCAAATCTATTTGAAATAAGGTTTTATGCACAAACACATGCATATACTGACAACCAAGGAACATATTTTACATCAAAATACTATGCTTACCAAATATTCCTGGGAAGAAGTTTGTAAGACTAGGATGGCAAAATGAGCAAGATGCTGGGAAAATGGTACTTTTCAGAAATGTGGTATGTCAGAAATGTGGTATTTCACAAGGAACACCCACTTTATCATTGCAGCAGGGAAAAGGACTTTATAGTAAATAGTAATTTATTTTATAATCGATGTATATATGTATACATAATGGATACATATATGACTTGTTAATATATATGTATCCATAATGTATACATAATGTATATATGTATACATAATGGATACATATATGACTTGTTAATATATAAGCATGTATTTGTATTTATGGCCACTTCCTTGAAAAATGTAAAATTTTATAGTAGAAGAAATGTCATTGAATTCAAGCGGGTAAGAATGCCAAACTAATTTTTATTGGTTAATCTAGACATGACATTCATTCTTGCTCTTTTCCACTCAAAGTAATTGTACTGGTTTCTGGGAAGATGAGTTTCCTTACCAAGTTAGTAATGATTATGGTTATCTTATCCTCATTGAGACTAACAGATTAATCATATGTTTGAATACAGTCACCAGACATTTCCCCTTTGAGCAGCAGCTGCTGGTTTTGAGCAGAAACTTTAAACCCTAATTTATGGGGTGTTATTTCTGTAGATTAATGAGAGATTAATGCTAAACATATTTTTATCTGCAACTTTAAAAAAAAAACAGCAAGCATTATATTTTGTTGTTTCTTGGTAACTCTTTCAGTGTCTAACTAAATGGCATCACTGATGAACTACTTTGCAGCTCCACATCAGACTTGACATTACTGAAGTTTGAGACCAATTTTCTGAAATTCATGTCCTAAAGTCATTGTGAAATCAATGCTGTGAAAAAAACAGGCTTCATAGTTTATTAGTACTGATTCTTCAGCTGCTCACTGAGGATAGTACTGAAGGCTGCAGTATAGGAAATTATTACCCTGGGGCACGACAGTTAGATTTCCAAGTTAATTTTATCAGCTTGCATCTAGAGCTGCCCATGTGGCTTTATTTATTGTATGTGGAAAGGGAAAAGCACTGATGGTTTCATTTTTGTGAATAGGACACACTAGGTTGTCCAACTAAATCTGAGACATAATGTTATTCTGCATTGCTTAAAGTACTGTGGGTTTTTTCCCATCCAGACTCTAATAAAATTTGGGTATCAATTTAAATGTCATGAACTCTTGTGGATAAATGTTATTATAGTCTGTTTTTAGCTTTTCAAACCAGTTTTGTTATTTTTGTTTGGAGAAAGTGACATAGTTAGCTAAAGATTTTGTCTGCAGTCTACCTCTGAATAGGTTTAAATTTGTGCCAAAACCACCAAATCCTCCTCCAGGAAAAAAAAAAAAAAAATTCCAATCACCCTCCCTTAAAATAAGCTCTACCATCTGTGAAATTCCCTGTGCTCACCTCCCTAATTATTCAGGTGTCTTGGTGTTGAGTGGTTTTATTAGCATCCTATTGGGTTACTTTGTGTGGGAGCGATGCACATCTGCCTTTTCTTTCTCAATGCTATTTGTTCCTTAGTCACCATCACAGCATACAACTGCATGGGTGGTATAGCCATAGGTGGTACAGTTTGCCAGTGACAAAGTCTGTATCTCACATTTCCATTGGTCCCATGGCCTTTTAATGTCAATGAAATGTTCTTTTACCACTTTAAAGAAATGAAATTCAGAATAAATGATGTTTGGTAGAAGAAGTCAAGACAACAACAATGACCATGACACATAAAGAAAAGTGTCCCTACTGATCTTTGTTTATTTATCCATCTCCACATGTGGTCAGAACATAGAAAACGTGTTAAATTTCCTCCCTTTGTTCTTGCTTTCTCTTGTTTTGTTATTAGACACAATCTGCTGGCTTGAAACTCACTATGTAGCCAAGGCTGCACAGATTGGGATAATCTTCCTGCCTCTGCCTCCTGAGTGCTAGGATTGCAGGACCCATCATGCCTAACTTAGTTTTCTACTCTCAGTCATAAGGGAAGCGAGTTATTCTTCTCCTCTTCTTTTATTTATTTTTTCTCTTTTAATTATAATCTGTCTTGGAGTGGGTAGTGCAAACCTTACAAATGCAAAACTCTGCTTTGAGTTCAAGACTGTGGCTGAGTGTTTTAAAAACAGAAATTTTAGGTTTAAAATTATCAAATATCATGTGTGTATATTTGGTTATATGCATAACATTCATTGATCTATATTATATACTTATCATTTTCCTTTGAGACAGGAACTCACTGGTAAACCACTTTACCCTCAAACTCCTAGAGATCCAATTGGCCCTGCCTCCAAAGTGCTGGAATAAAAGCTATATACAAATATACCTAGCTAATAATCTATTTTTGAGAGATATATCACATATTATGGTTTATACCACAAGTTATATAAGCTTTGATGCATTTAGTTTAAATTAATTTATAGTTAATACTATAGAAATTTTATATTTGAATGTATTTTTCTTGTACAAACTCTTGATATATTATGAACAGGTATTTAAAACAAACTATAAACTGTTCTGTCTTGGAATTCCTTGGACTAGGTATATGTATAGGAGAGTGAATAAAATTGTATTTTCATAAGTATTTTACTTTAGTATATTACTAACAATCATATGAATGGAATGAACATATCATTATGACATTATTTAAAAATAATGTATTGGATATAAGCATATTGATACATTTTAATTTCCTTCTTGAGATGTTCCTTGGACTACAACAACCAATTTCATCTTCTAGGTAGTTTGAAATGACTCTTTTATTTCTTACTTGCAGATTACCGTTGGGTTGTGTTTCAGACACATTCACTGCTATGCTAAGAGGAGTCATGGAGTGATCCTAGATAGAAGAAAATTAAAAGGAAACACTCTCATGTATAACCATTCTCAAATATGGGAGGAAAATCCAGGATAGTTTTAAAAGAGCCACTAGTGTCCTCTGGCCTGGCTCCATCTAGTGCAATGCCTAGATATCTGCATAGTTCCTCCTTTCAGAAAGTGTAGCCACCCTATAGACTTTCTGAGTTTATATTTGAAAGACATCGTTAGTGCATGTTAATTAATCTAAAAACTTCATTGGACTCTCTTAACTGAAGCATATCATTATTTTTAAAAGTACTCATGTGAGTAGCTAATGTTTCCCCACTAATTTTACACACCCCGACTTCCTCAGAAGAGCTGTATTATCAGTTGCTTCTGTAGAAGCCTTTAGCATAATGCTGGGTACCCCTGTGTACTTTAATATGGTCTGAACTTTCTCTTTTCTAATAGATTAGTGTTTAAATTTGTCTCAAAATAGGGAACGACATAGCATCTGAAACCACAACCGGACAACAGCATGAGCACAGACAAAACATGTGTCTTTCATTTCTGGCTCAAATCACATACACTAAGAGGAGAACCATCCAGGAGTTCACACATGGAATGCCTTTCATTTTGACCTATTATTTTTAGAAATTAGGAACATAGGATACACAGAGACCACTAAGCAAAGATAATAGTATGGAAATTAAAATAAGATTATATTTATATTTTTCAGTATTATTATAATATTTTTCAGTATTACTATCAAGACAAGGTATTGATATTCAATATTTTCTACCTTGAATGTACGTCTACATTTAGGAATTGTTTTGAATTCTTGTATATTAAGCATACACATTATGAAAGTCCTTAATATATAAAGGAAAATGGGAAATGTAATAATATGCATTAAAATTATTTGACAGATTAAATACAAAACAAAGAAAAATTAAAAGGAGAAAAAAGCAAAGTGCAAACTCTGAAAACTCTATCCTGTCTGTCTCTCTTTGACACATAGCTGGTAGCTAATGAAGCAGGGAGATGAACTTCAAAAATTTGAAATGATTTAAAAATATATCAATATCCCTCCAAGCTCTTAATCAGATTCTAAAATTAGATCTAAATTAATATTTACTAGTATTACCAATGATTATATNATATATATATATATAT
This sequence comes from Mus minutoides, assembly GCA_902729485.2. NCBI lineage: Eukaryota > Metazoa > Chordata > Mammalia > Rodentia > Muridae > Mus > Mus minutoides. Next base: position 85,727 of record LR750396.1, on the reverse strand, counting down.
ATATATATATATATATATATATATATATATATATAAAATGGTTCATATCCATATATGTGTGTAATGGTTCAAAAGTGGAATTCTGCTTTTTAAATAAGGCACAATCCTATGAGCAGTCATAAAGTAACCCTATGATTAAGTACCATATTCTTTTTAAAAAAGCAAAAATAGCTTACGCATGAATTCTAAGAAGGCTTAGAACACTTAAAGCCACTTGTTAAAATAATTGAACCGGAGTTGGGTCATTACAAGAGTAAGTCTAATGCTGGAAAATAGGGTAATTATGGAATGTAGGTCAGATAAAAGAAATGTGGTAACCTGAGAGTGAAAAATATATCCATTTCAGATTGCTTTTCTGTTTTCCATAGGAGCCTTTCAGAGAACACAAAATGGGGAGGAATAATGAGCAATATGGGTCTGCTCAGAAGATAAATTTTCTTCTCTCTAGGTTTCACGTGGGCATTATTCACTGTAGAACTACTTCATGTCCTACAAAATGAATTTCAACATAAGTTTTTCTACTGTATAGGCCAACTTGTTATCAAACTGGATATCCACAAATGGTTAAACGTTTCCCTAGAAAAATACATGTGTGGTACTTTGGTTTTGAGGTTGGTTCACAATCCCACATTTTTGTATAGTCTATTTACATTCCTTAAACTATAATTATAAAACTTTAATAAAGCCTATAACCTGAGAACTTGGTTTGACAACGTGAGAAAAGAATTTGATTCAGTTCTTAGTAAACAGGTAATGATTGTGTATGCTGGGCGCTGAATTCGTATTATGCAAGAGTAAGTTTCCTACTTACACAAAGTTGTAGATCAGTGTGGGAATTCATTTTGTCTCAGTGGGGGGTACTTTGTATGGCTAACTCTGAATAATATATCCAAGGGAAAATTTCCTATTTTTTTCTCAGTATTTTCCGAAATACTTTCACTGTTAAAATATACAAAACTATAAGATGGCAACTAAAATCATTGCTAACAGTTTCATTAATCTCACACCCTCCAACTCTCTTCTATTCATGAGATAAGACATCTATCCATAGCCAAACTTCGTGTCAGAAATGGGGACTTCTGTGAAAGCAGCTTGAGTTTACAACTAACAAGTTTCATTGATGAATGGAGGTATCTGTGTCACACAGATCAGAAAATGCTCAGTCCTAATGAATGCCCAAATTATCTCCAAATACTAACATAAAATCACCAAGGAATGATGAAAAATTAGCAGGCCGAGTATCACAAAAGTCATGATGAGCCCTTTGAAAATTACCCATAAAGAGCATTTTCTCTACTGCTAAAGATCTTCAAAGAAAGACGACCCTAAATCAACTTTCCTGAGGCATAATAGCGCTTCCTCCTTTCAAGACAGTATTCTTAAGAATTAGTGTAATTCCTCTTTGTGATTGCTTGAATTCATTTTCTCTTTGTTTGTTGTCAGTAGATGCTTATTAAGCCATTGTACATATTTATTCAAATAATAAAGGATATCTTGTGCTTTATAGCAAACTGTCCTGAAGATAAAAGAAAACTGAAGCCACAGGCTCAACATTGAAAAGATGTCACTTATTTATTTGATGAAAATCAAATATGAAAACCAATTACGTGTATGGGTTTCATTTTCTATTTTTTCTAACAGAAAACAATAGAAGTAATTTTTCAGATATGATAAAGAGAGACTATTCTCATGTAGGCTGATATGATAGCTATTATGTAAGGCTTATAATGCAGTTAACATTGTCTTGCCTTGATAGAGATTTTTCTCTCATACACACATTTTTTTAATTTAATCATTACAGTCATGCTGTGGTATGTTACCTCTTTGAAGTGAGAAAAATGAAGTTTATAAAGATTATACTTTTTGTAATGCTTATATCTAAATTTGAACTTTAGAAGCTAATTCTGGACCTTAAACTCTTGATCACTGACAAGGATAGCTAGTCACAGACTGGTCACATAAAGAAGCTCATTATCTATCTTGGGTCAATTGGCCATGCCTTTGAAATAAATACCTACTGTGTTGGTTTGGTTCATATTATTATTTGTGATTAAATGAGTTTGGAACCAGGCAATATTGTTTTCTGTGCAATTTTCAGCCCCATAGATGGATTTATACTCATCTTTAGATAACTAACTAGTTTACCCTTATGTTGGTATAAGCTATATGTGTATAAATGTGATTACCCAGCATATGCATTTTGTAAAGAAAAGTTATGATTCCTGCTTTTATATCGAAATACTTACGACTTTTGCTAATTTAATGTAGTAACAGGTTCATGATATTAAGAGCCCGCCAATTAGTTTTCTCTGTGTGTTATTTCATGTCCAAAAATCCCAATGACTATCCCCCAGGCAAAAATAACCACCTTGTCCCTTTAGATGAAGAACCTTGGAAAACAAGAATACCTGATTTACCTGATATTTGCAAAATTTAAAAATAAAGTACCAGGACCACAGATCGAAAAGAGTGTGAAGACTGTTTCACATGTCTCCCAACAGTACTCAACTATTAGCACAGCCCGGTGCAAGACAGGATTTTGTCATCTTAATTTTAGTGGTGATTGTGGGGAATTTCAGCACATCGACTTCTCATAATTATTTTGCAAGGTAAAGGTACATAATAGATGTATCTGTATCAGTTTCTGGATTTAGGTATCTTTCCATTTTGGCTAAACAATCAAATGGTTTTTATCAGTGAGTTGATAGCTGAAATTTCTTTGAAAAAATACAATAAAATCAGTTAATGTTTTATGTTTTTTCACGGTTACTTCAAAATTCCATGAGCTGCAAATAAGTTATACATATTTAACTATAAAGTCTAGATTCTCACTGCTATTCTCTACCCACAGGTTGTATATAAAAATAATGATGTAAGGCTGGAGTTATCGCGACTTGCCAAGCAAGGTGACCCTAAGATGAAGATTCATGGAGTGGTGGCTTTTAAGTGTGAAAATGTGGCAACCTTAGACCCAATAACCTTTGAGACCCCGGAATCTTTCATTTCTTTGCCTAAGTGGAATGCAAAGAAAACAGGCTCAATATCATTTGATTTCCGTACAACGGAGCCAAATGGCCTCATCCTGTTTAGCCATGGCAAGCCAAGACATCAGAAGGACGCCAAGCACCCACAGATGATCAAGGTTGACTTCTTTGCTATTGAAATGCTGGACGGCCACTTGTACCTCCTCTTAGACATGGGATCAGGTACTATAAAAATCAAAGCCCTGCAGAAGAAAGTCAATGATGGAGAATGGTATCACGTGGATTTCCAGCGGGATGGACGGTCAGGTAATTTAACATTTTACTTCATTATTTGAACCTCCAAAATTTAAATGATCAAATGGCTTGTGCCTTAAGCAAATACTTCCTAGGCATCAAGGCATGGTAACAGATTTTATAGTTCTTATAGACTCAGGATGTTTTTATGTCATTGGACATTTGAAGGTATCTGAACATTTAATTACACAATGTAAAAATAAATAAATAAAAATAATCCATGATAATGTATCAGGGTTGTGTGCTAAACACTTCAGTCTCTGTGGGAGGATTTAAATCTACCTCTCAGCCAACTTTTCTTTGAGATGTTTGATATTCCAACAGAGGGTGTTACCCCTAGGTTTCATTTTCTGCCTTTATTCCCATAAGAGGGAAGTTTTTCTCAAAAAAACATAGTATTTCCACTGCATTTTAAAGTTGCCAATGCCTGGCAAATACAGAAGTGGATGCTTACAGTCATCTATTGAATGAAACACAGGGCCCCTAATGAAGGAGCTAGAGAAAGTACCCAAGGAGCTAAAGGGGTCTGCAGCCCTATAGGAGGAACAACAATATTAACTAACCAGTACCCCTTCCGCAAGAGCTGTGTCTCTAGTTGCATATGTAGCAGAGGATGGCCTAGTTGGCCATCAATGGGAAGAGAGGCCCTTGGTATTGCGAAGATCATATGCCCCAGTACAGGGGAATGCCAGGGCCAGGAAGCAGGAGTGAGTGGGTTGGGGAGCAGGGAAAGGGGCATGTATAGGGAGCATTGGGAATAGCATTTGAAATGTTAATGAAGAAAATATATAATTAAAAAATGCCTTTAAAAAGTTATTTAAAGAATTGGACTTTGTTTATTATGAACTTGGAAGAAAGAAGAAAAAATCAATCAGAAAGGTACTTTTTTATGTAATAAAATGAAAAGCTAGAACGTCAGAATATAGAGGAAGGACTGGATTACTGGTTCCAGATATGTGAAAACAGAACCCAGTGCTTTAACCCCAACTTGTCTCAGAAAATTTATTTCTAATTTTCCTGTTTGGGGAAAAATTTGTTCCTGAATGTCATTACCATAAAAAGGCTGGGGATTAGGTTCATCTCTATTTTTCTGGTGTAAACTAAAAAAAAAAAAAAAAAAAAAAAAAAAAAAATCTGCTGAATGGAATGCAGAAAACAATACTAAACTCTCTGTCCTACCTCAGACTTTCTGGAAGACATAGTATATCATTTATCTTTAGGAACCTTCAAATAAAAGAATTATAAAAGTGAACATGGGAATATGGCATGATCTAGTGTTTGAAATATTCTGTTGGAGATGCTATCAGGACTGTGCATATACCTAGAATACAATTAAAAAATAAATCTCATAATTCTTATGGCAGAGGATGTCTAATGTCATGTGGCTGATGTCTTTCTATCATCATCTTTATTGTATGTTTATTATCTGCTGCATGTAAACCTTCAGAGAATACCAAAGACAGACACAACATCTATTCTTACATAGAAATCTCAGTTTTGTACTGAGTGAATAAAACATTAAGTTTTATTTGCAAACCAGAAGAGGAATTAAAGTAGAAGATATTTGTTGGAATCTATTGGAAAAATAGACATCCCTGTGCTTGTTCTTTAATGGAAAATCACTTTTCTGTGATTATAATATCAGATAAGAGAATTGGAACAAACACTGTGAAAAATAAAACCAAGTTTTGCCCTTCAACAAGTTAAATAAGGTAGCTCACATTATGTGAGTGTCGCTCAGGGGAGCATTTTAATAGCTGCAGCTGTTAATATTTTATATATAGTATTTAATTAAGTTCTATATTTGCACACTGAATTGATCTGGCATAGATCTGCCTTTTAAAATTTGAATGAATATATTTTCAGTTTCGTTTTACCCAAACAATTTTATGAATTTTGCTGTAGAGATGCAAGCTTTTGTAGCTGAGTTCAAACTAAGAAACATGGAATCTTGGTTAAATTTACCCATTTTTATATCAATTATGTTCAAAGGTTCTATGAAAATTGTTTTCCATATCACAAAGAGAGATAGTATGGCTATTTCAACAAGACAATTTGTGGTAACTTCTGAAGTGATAGTGATTGAATTCCTTGGACAACCCCTAGATAAATTCCCCAAACCATTCAGAAGGCCAGAATATTTTGGGTGTAGAGACCAGAGCCTCTGAGTTACTCTTCCAGCCACTGCTTTCATGGACTTCGATACTAAATAATTAAAACAAGCATAGCTTTTTGATGTCAGTGTAAGTAATGATTTTCTTAATCTGAAGTAAAATTAAAGTCATAATAATGAATGAACATAACTGAAATTGGGATTTTCCAAAACAGTTTATAAAGGAAACTCATCTGATATTGTCTATTTAAATTTTTTCATATTCACATTTCCTAATTTATTGTGCATACCAATTATAATTTCTATCAGTCTTTCTGTCTATCTCTCTATTTCTGTATCTCAGTCTGTCTCCTCACCATACACACAATAAAACACAGAGTAGCATGTTGTCATTACACTCCTAAGAAGATATCATTTTTTTTACATTTGAAGACTAGTAGCAATTTTCTATGTGAATGAAACTTCTTTAAATTTATAATTTTATTTAATTGCTTTCTTGAAAGCCACTTTTACAATAAAGAATAATAAGCACAGCCTTTTTATAAAGACAGTGAGAACTTCCAAACTCAGATATTTCAAATAATTCAAACAAAAAGGTCAATCAATGTTAGATAGCTTTTCAGGCTTGTTACAGGAATAACAAGCTTTGATAAGGACAGGATTCGAGTTCTGCTTGCTCACAAGATCCCTATGTTGATTGCTAAGCAAACTTGTAAGTAAGAAAATTAACCAAGGAGTTATGTTTCTAAACTCAGTTTTCTTCTCCTTGAGTCCTGAGTACTGGGCCAGACAGCACGAGTCTTCCTAGACGTCCATCTTTGGGTCCGTTGTTCACTAAAAGGGGTATGTGAACCCTCAGCAGATGAAAAATACTGCCTTCCTTTGCATACTTTTATAGAAGTTCATTATAGGTAGTGGGTTATGAACACAGCTATAAGATATGAGATAATATAATTTACTAAAAATTTTCACAATGTAGGCAACAAGCTAGTAGGCAAAAATACAGGAGGAACATTTACAGCTAGAAGGTTAACTTAATCTCATGACCTAATCAGAGAACTCATACAATGGTTACTCAAGCAGAACCATCTAAGTGTGGCAAACTCTGCTGGTTAAGGGAAAACCTTCACTCTGAATTTTTACCAACCTATGAAGTACCTTCCATTCCAAATGTAGGGAAGACCCACACACTTAAATTATCCCATTTTTATATAACTTGACCTCAGCAGTTTCTATAGACAGTGTAGCTTCCTCTTGTTGCCTATGGGGTTTATAGCCACCAACATAGGAGCTGGAGTAGTTGAGTTATCTGCAGTAGACTATATCTAATCCTGCAATTAGCTGACAAGAGAAGAGCCATGAAAACTATAGGCATGATCTAGTGCCTCTAAGTGAACAATGTATGTCTTAGAAAAGCAGCTATCCTATGTGCATATATTAGCTGCTAGGATAAAAGTCCATCCCTATGGAGTTAATAAGTATACTACAAAAGTTCATATCCTTGTCAACTTTGCAGGACATCATTCGAATACATTTTTTCCCTCCCTCCTCCCTTTCTAAAGTTCCCTGCTGTATCTCTGCTGGTACCAGCTGTGACAACAAACAGCTACCCAGGTGTTTAGCTGAAGTATGAACTTCCTATAATTAGGATAAGGTTAATAATTGTTTTCTTGGGGTAAGAATATTATTTAAATTTGGTTAAAATCTTTGGCTCAGTGAAGGATACCCTCTCAAAAAAATTCATAGTGGATTGCCAGTCATTTTTTTTCTTTCTTTGCAAACTATCATTACACATTGAAATAAAGAGGAAGCTCATTATTCTTGTCAAGTTCTGCTTGTGTACAGCAGGGCACAGCAGATGGTATCAGCGGTTATTCATGGGTAAGCCTACTTTTAACAGCTAAGAAACCATTGAGATTTGAATTGAAGTCATAGAGTTCTAGTTTAAGAACTAGAAATTATAGTGTGAAAGGCAGTCTCTCTGCAGAGCACATAATTAGGGGTTTGTAGTAATCACAGTTCAATGTGAACAGTGCTTGCTAGCCATCTATTACCAGCACTGATTTATGTGTATACCACCCATAAATTGCCACTCTTAGATAGTCCCACTTGAACAGCCATTAGACTGTTTAGGTCTTGAGGTGAATTTGCCCTCCAAATGTAAAGGTTTTCCCATGTCTCTGCTTACTAGATTGTTGCATACATTGAGATAATTTTTAGTAAATCATATTAATGTCCTGTATCTTGTAGTTATGTTTCTAAAGCATCAGCAGAAAGACTGAAATATATTATCAATAATTTACCAATTATTTAGTCAAATAGAATCAACTTGCCACTGAGTTGCAATATCAAATTTTATTAAATTTATATTTTATATTTACTTACTGCAGCAAGATTTAAAGATACAAATTCACTTACATTTTTTTATATTTATAGCAGTTTTGTTTTGGAAGTCTTTAATCATTGTAAATGTGCACCTATGTATATACTTGCCATTGTACTATAAACAGAATACTATAAACAAGCCTACTTGTTTAATTGGATTTTTTTATGAGGTCTCTTTTATTTAAAAATGTCTGAGCAATAGTGTTTATCTTGTGGGGGGTATATGGCCTGCATTTGGAAAGGAGGCCTCACAGCACAGTTGTCTAGAACTCCAGGCCCTCAGGGTTCATTTATATTCACATGTCCAAACATATCAGCAAGTATCGGCAGTAGCAGGCTTACTGCTGTTCCAAGCACTTATGTGTGTCTTCTCACTGTGAAGATGGAGGGTGAGCATCTTAGTTGAGATGAAGATGTTATACCACCCTAGGCCACTATAAATAGACATTTCCTTACCTAATTAGCTTTCCTTATTTGGCTCACTGTAGGACACTGTTGGGATGGAATGAGTTGGTGAGGGAAGTATGTGACAACACATTATTGATGTAGTTGAATGGCTTGACCATTTTGTTTTGTTTTATTTTACAATAGAATTGAGGCATATAATGAAACATGCTGTGTGTTAGGAATATGCTACTAAACAAATAAAAAGACATTCTTACCAACCTTTTTTCAACTGTGGGTTAGCATAAAATTACTTCATAGCCATTGTTCAGGTTTTCAGTCAACACCCAGAGTGAGAGCTACTGAGGTTTGCCATGAACAGTCTCTCTCCTAAGCTGAGAGCTGGCACAGCTACTTGTTTTGATTTTTAATAGTAATTTAAAACTGGTTTTATTAGCCAGTATCCCAACTGCCGTTTTCATCTGCTCCATACGGGTGGAGTACCTATTCTTGCTCTCTGCAGTGTGAGGCATCAAGGGTTTCAAACTTTTGTTCTGAAGTTTTTATATAACTGTCCTCCTATTGCTTAGGTTTCTGAACTCACAGGTAAATTTTTAAAAGGAAATTAACATGGTATTTTTGTGTTATCTAACATTTTTTTTTCATTTTTTAACTAAGTGCTATATGTTACATTAAAAAAAAAAAACCAAAAAGGTACAGAAAGATAACAGCCATACAACTGCTCATCAGCCTTGATCTCCCTAATCCCCCCAAACTGTAATATTTTAGTGTTCTTTTCACATATTTCGTATAGTTTCAGGAGAGTTGTGCAGTTGGTGTCTTACATCCTGCTGTCTGATTAATGTATTTTTCGGCTTGTCTGATTTTATTGTACACTTTCACTTTCACTAGAGTAGAAATTTAGCAAATTTATAAGTTTCGGGAATCCACCTCTTTTGTGTGCTGAATTACAGAAAGATAGGATTGACATTTAACTTAGAGTGTGTTATTCAGTCATTCCATGAATTACTCAAGGTGGACCTTTAGTGGTGATCCTGTCCATCTGCTGAATCTGCATAAAAGCTACAGAGAGGCCCATGAATCAAACTATTTGACTAAATTGCCGTCTAAAGAGCTGGACATTAAATATTAGTTTCCTCTCACCAGACAAAAGCATTTTCCATCACAGTATGTTATTTACTAAACCTTCATTCTAGCAATTTACACATTCATAGTAATTTAAATCTTGAGACCACATTAGATTATTTAAAATCTCATCTTCCATCCTTGTTTCTATTCACCATAAAAGCTAATTATGGAGCTATAATAGCCAAGAAAAAACGTAAGTGGGATAAAAAGCCAGTAGAAAAATATGAACACCATAAGAAATGACAAAGTTGATTTCAACTTCTATAACAAAGAAATACTTTCTCCAGAGTTTTCATTTATGCATATGATACATGAAAATTGAATTTTCCCTTAAGCTTTGGAATATTCTTATACAAATATTACCTTATTTACTAGATGATTTTTAATCTCCTTTCCTATGCTGTTAAAACATGAAGTTTAAAAGCTAATGTTATGGATGTAGTTTGCACATTAAAATCACATAATGCACCTGTGTCTCAGTATTGTGCTGCAGTCATATTCCTTTAGGAGCCAAGTGCTTTGGATTCTTATGTACTGTATCATGAAGCACTTGTTGAAATAAATTCGTATACGTGGATACCTTCCACAAAGTTTAATTACTGAAATATGATAGTATTTCTTTTCTGTAAAGTATTAATTTGATGTACTAGAAACTTCAAGTGCAATTACTACAAAGGGGTATTATGGAATGCATACCACGCCAGAACTGTTACATTTAAATTTTACTCACCTCATATGTACCTGCTTAAATGGCTTGAACTAATTCAGTTCTGTGATAACTCTGCTGCTTAACTAAATATGTCTCTTGACTAATATTTATAGTAAAGTCATTAAATAACTTTCCAAAGAAATCACATATATATATAGTCAGAGATTATCACATATGTGTAAGTTGAAAGACAAACATCTACTTGAGCTTTGACATAACAATGGGATGTCTTTTTAATTTACAGTTTTTGAATTTTCAAAAAAATTCAAAATATACAGATCATTTTTTCAACATCTATGCTTTCTTCTTACCATATATTCAAAGATATTTCTAATATATAAGGTCGTATATGTTGACGATGCATAGAAAAAACTTATTTTATTTTGGTCATACTTCATTTAGAAAGAATATTCAATGAATATCTAGTACACATATTTGTATGTCATCTATTTTTAGCTTTGAGACTCCTCAAATCAACATTCTAAGTCTTTTGGATTATGTTTGAATAGAGACAGAATTGGTTCCCTTTAACTTTTTGTCTGATATTTTATTGCTAATTCCCCAGGAACACAAAAACTAACATTCAAAGGAAAATAAGAAATGTGAAGATTCATAATTGATGATCATCTGACCGTTGGTGTTTTCTGAGCTGTTTCCATCTTTTCAGCCCTAAAACACATTTGATCAACCAGAATTTGTTTTAACAAATGAATAGAATACAGAAAACACCAGAGTACCTAGAAGAAATAAAATTCAATATTGTAGGTTATTTTTTCAATATGTGTGTGTGTGTGTGTGTGTGTGAGAGAGAGAGAGAGAGAGAGAGAGAGAGAGAGAGAGAGAGAGAAAGAGAGAGAGAGAGAGAGAGAAAGAGCAAGAGCAAGAGAGAGAGAGAGCCCATGTGTATGCTCATGTGAATATACTCAGGCACATATGCACCCACTGATATACATGAAAACTATGATTTAAATATGATTGCGATCAGCAAAAACTTACTTTATGGAGATGGGGACTTGAGGCCCACACTTTGTGGAGGAGATATTGGTGGCTATGGAAGGAGAAAGAGTGGAGTGTGGTTACTGGTAGGTTGGTTACCATGTCCCTGTGGTTGTCCCTACACCTGCGTACATACGGGCAACACTTACTGAACTCTGGGAGTTATAAATGTGAGAATAAAATGGGAACAACGGAGACCAAGTAGGAGGCACTAGGGAAGTGAGGGTGGGAGCTGGACATCATCAAAATGCATTTTATACGTGTACGATACTTATATTTAAATAAAATATAATTTTAAAAAGCTGTTGTAGTATAAGAGTACTTGTGAGAAGGTATGTGGAGCATCTTACCTGAGACATTTCAACAGCCACCCACCAGAACATAACTGTATATAATATTTTGTTCAAAGCAGGCCCTCAAACCCCATAAAGGACAACCGAGAGATTTAGTTTCTTCATTTTCACTGTTAAGTCAGACATCTGTGATTGTGTGAAGTACTTAGCACAAGCTTTGTCTCTCAGAGTATAGACATGGATGGCTGGGGTTGGGGAGCTTAGAACTTAAGAGAATTTGCTGTGCAATCATGAAGACTGAGGCTTTGTTTTTTTGTTTCTTTCGTCTATTTTTTTTTTTTTCTTTTCTTTTTTGGTCTTTCGAGACAGGGTTTCTCTGTATAGCCCTGGCTGTCCTGGAACTCACTTTGTAGACCAGGCTGGCCTTGAACTCAGAAATTCGCCTGCCTCTGCCTCCCGAGTGCTGGGATTAAAAGCATGCACCAACACGCCCAGCTAAAGATTTATTTATTTATTTATTTATTTATTTATTTATTTATTTATTTATTGTGACTACAACATTGCTGTCCTCAGACACACCAGAAGAGGGCAATTACAGATGGTTGTGAGCCACCATGTGGTTGCTGGGAATTGAACTTAGGACCTCTAGAAGAGCAGTCCGTGCTCTTAACCTCACTTTACATCCTGACCATAGCCCTCCCTCCCTACTACCTTCCAGTCCCACTCTCACAGATTTCTTCCTATTACCCATTCCTCTTTCTTCAGAGAAATAGAAGCCTCCTCACTTACAACCCTACCCTAGGACATCAAGTTACAACAAAATTAAATGCATCCTTTCCCACTGAAGCCCACACTGGCAGTCTAGGTATTAGAAAGGGGTCCAATGGCAGGCCATAGAGTTAGAGATAGCCACCACTTCAATTGTTAGGGGACCCACATGAAGACCAAGCTACACATCTGCTACAAATGTGTAGGACTAGCCCCTGCAGGCTTTTTGGTTGGTGGTTTAGTCTCTGTGTGCCTCCATGGGCCCAAGTTAATTGACTCTGTACTTCTTTTAATGGTGTACTTGAACATTTGGCACCTTCAATCCTATCCCCAATTCCTTAAGACTTCCTGAGCTTCACCTGATGTTTTGCTTCATTTCAGGTCTCAGTCTGTTTCCAACAGCTGCAGGATGAAGCCTCTCACGAGACAGTTATGTTAGGCTCTTATCTGCAAGTACAGCCGAGTATCATTCATAATGTCAGAGATTAGCTCTCTCCTATGGGATGGGTATCACACCAGGCCAGTTATTAACCATCTATTCCTTCAATCACTGCTGCACCCTTATCCCTTCATATCTTATATGAAGGACACATTTTGAGTTGAAGGGTTTGTGGGTGGGTTGATGTTTCCCCTTCCACTGGAAGTCCTGGGTAGCTACATGCAATGGCCATTTCTGTCTCACTACCCTCAGTTAGATTCAACCCCATACACTCCCGTATCTTCCCCCAAACCCAGGTCTCTAGCTATTCCCAGCAATACACCCCTACCAATTTCCTTTCTCTCTCCCAGTCTATTCCCACTCCTTCTCTCCCCATACTTTAGCCTACCACAGCTCCCCTTTTCACCCCCTCTCCCATCCATTTCCCTTCCTCCATCCACCTTCAATGTCTACTTGATTTCCTCTTCAGAGTGAGATTCAAGCATCATCCCTTGTGCCTTCCTTATTACTTAGTTTCTTTGGGTCTATTGATTGTAGCATGATTATCTTGCACTGTATAGCTAATGTCCACTTTATAAGTGAGTACATTCTATGCTTGTGTTTCTGGGTCTGGGTTACCTCACTCATGATGATATTCTCAAGTTCAATACATTTGCCTGCAAATTTCATGATGTCTTTGTTTTTAATAGCCAAGTTTATATAATTCCTTTGTATAGATATCTCATATTTTCTTTAGCTGTTCTTTGGTTGAGGGACATCTGGGTTGTCGAGATTTTTCTGGCTATTGTGAATAAAGATGCTATGAATGTAGTTGAGCAAGTATCCAATGGGAAAAATTCTTCACCAACTCTATATCCCACAGAGCTCTAATGTTCAAAATATAAAATGAACTCAAGAAATTATACACCATCAAACCAAATAACCAAATTTAAAAGAGGGGTATGGAGCTAAACAGAGAATTCTCAACAGAGAAGTCTCGAATGGCCTAGAAGCACATAAAGGCATGGTCAATATCTTTAGTCACCAATCAATGCAAATCAAAATGACTCTGAGATTCAATCTTACACCCTTCAGAATGGCTAATATAAAAAACTCATGTGATTATATATGCTGGTGAGGATGTGGAGCAAGGGAACATTCTTCCATTCCTGGTGGGAGTGCAAACTTGTATAACTTTGGAAATAAATTTGATGGTTTCTCAAAAAACAGGGAATAGCTATTTCCCAAGACCTCTTGGGCATATACCTAAAAGAGTCTCCACTATACTATAAGACTAAAGTTTTTATCTGAGCACTACTATAACAAGATTGATGAAGCCCCTTGTACTCCTTTACCCCAAAGATGTGGGGTGGGTCTGAGACTGAGGCTTTCTGGTTACCAGCCAAACTGAAAATAACTAGCTCCAACTTCAGTGAGAGACCATGATACAAAGGAACAAGGTGGAACATTGTAGAGGAGTGCCTTAATGTCCTGCTCTGGCCCCCATATACATGCACAGTCACAGATACCTTTACACATAAGCATACACAACACACACATACACACACACTACATTCGTATCACATATAAGCAAATACATAGGGATTCACTGTCTTTTTCTTTCTTTTTCTCTGTTACTGTCTCCCTTTCTATGCATCTCAGTCTCTCACTGTCTTTCTCTCTCTCTCTTTCACACACACACACACACACACACACACACACACACACACACCACGTACTCCAGATCTAGTGAGTATTCTAGATATAATATGGTGGCAACAGAGAGTATAACATTGCTCAAGACAATAAATTCCCATGTTTCAGAAATGTCTGACAATTCTCCTTATTTGTGAACTATAATAGTCTGATTAAAAGCAATTTAGTTTTGCCAATTGCTTTTTAATCTTCCTGAGCTGAATTAAGCTTGTTCTATAAATAAAAGGAGAATTTGGGCAAAAGCTATTTAAAGAAAAGTATCACATTTTCCTCATACTGTTGTATTTTTTGGTTTTTTAGGTTGTTTTTCTCAGATAGTTCCTCTCAGCTAAACATATATAATTTTTATCAAATTCTGCTTCCAGGAAGACTTCTTAAATTTGTCCTTCCTCTAGCCTGTTGCTTTCGATGTCTGCCTTTTTGCCTTGTTCTCAAGATATACTTTCTTCAGCTTATAACTCACATTAACTGCCATAGAGGACATGGCCCATCTATGCACTTGCTGCTTAGGAATTTGGACAATACTGGCTACAAAACAATTCTGTTTTTTAAAGTGAATGTTGTGATCATTATGTTAGGTATGAGTCCACTCACCTCAATATTATGCATTTCAATTTCTATAATTTTTATTATATTTTAAAAACATTTTTATAGGTCTAATGTGCTTCTGAGAATTTTCTTCTAAACATTGCCAAAAATGAGAATATAAATTAGTGTTTTTCTTTTTTAAACAGCCTCTATCAAAATTCCCCACCATTCACCTTTCCAGACAACACCAAAATAGCAATGCCTATGTTTCTCCCCTGGGAGTTTTTCCACTGTTTTCTGTGAAAGTCTAGAGAGACAAATGTCCCCACAATGACTTGGATAACTGGGCTGTTTCTTTTAGTGGCTCCTATGCCCTTCTCCCTCAGAAAGACAATCCTTTTATGATTCCTGATTCCTGTGGCCAGGATTTAAAATATTCCTGGGCAGAGAGTGGGGACCATCAGCCTCCTCTTCTTAGGTAAATGTATGTTTTCTTTAGGGAAAAGCCCTGATCTTTGGGTTTCTTTACTATATGGTTCTACTTGCTTTTCCTTCCTGAGCTTTGAGGGCTCCAAAGAAATGCACCCGTATTAACTATTTTCTTACCCTCCTGTTTTTGTCTGTCTTTGTCTCTGCCTCTGTCTCTCTGTGTCTCAGTCTCCCCCCACATCTCCTCTCATTATAATTTAAACCCAAACTACAGATGTGGGAGTAATGAGTTCTTCTTGAGGTGTTTTGTGAATATAATTTGCATCATAGAGATAAAAATACTTTCTGAATGATGTTACTAGTAGGAATTTTTATGGTCTGACATGTTTAACTTTTTATCAGAAATGTGCTTTCAGTCATTTTTAAGGATTCCATTTTTTTTCTAAAATACTCAATTATTTCCATATGAATGAATAACTGTTCATTTAACACCTGAGCCTTGGAATCATGGATAATTATAAATCAATAGATTTTTTTTCAGCTTGTGAGGAAAAGGAAACTATTGATTTTGATAAGTGATTTGGTTTAAAAAGAAGCAAGTGATTTTTCTTGAATCTTTCACCAAGTGTAATGCTGAACATTCCTGTTGTTGTTTGACAAAATCCAGACTCTGATGTGTTTTCTTAAACACACAGGACAGACTTCTATTATATATGCATATTTATAAGGAATTCCAAAACTTAGAAATGAATCTGTATAGTTATGCACTATAAAAAGTTTCATTTGAACTCTGGAAAAATTTCAATCAAGCAGAGTAATCAAATCAGTTAAAGAATAAATGATCTTTCCTTGGCTCACATACACACTATATCATCTATATCTATATCTATATCTAATCTATCTATATCTAATCTATCATCTATATCTATATCATCTATATTACCTATATCATCCATATCTATCTATATATATATATATATATATATATATATATATATATATATATATTAAATATATAAATCTAAAAGCAAGAACTTGGCACATAGAGTCTTATTTCATTGTAGAAAATGTCCACTCTATTATTTAAAGTTGATACCACTATTACTTGTATATATACTGTGGTTTTTATGGAATCAAATATGACCACATTAATTGTAATTTGTTTATTTCTAAAGTCATCTATAATCCTATAGATGACTTCATTTTACTTGGAAGTATCAAACATTGAAATAAAAAAGAATAAGAAGTGACTATACATATCTGTATGTAAAATTAATTAAATTTTAAAAAAAGCCATGATTTTGAAAGGCAAGAAGTGTATGGTTGGGTTTTGGGGGAAGAAGAGAATGGAGAAATGATGTAATGATATTTTAATTTAAAATAAAAGAAAGTATAAAAATAGAAATGTGTCTTAAGGCACTCTACTTAAGAGTGGGAAAGGAGAGAACCAGAGCCCATTGCATGCCTAAGTAACTTCATATTATCTTGTCTTTGTAACAGGTACCATTTCTGTCAACACACTACGTACTCCCTACACAGCTCCTGGTGAGAGTGAGATCCTGGACCTAGATGATGAGTTGTACCTGGGTGGCTTGCCAGAAAATAAGGCCGGCCTGGTATTCCCTACTGAGGTGTGGACTGCTCTGCTCAACTATGGTTACGTGGGCTGCATCCGGGATCTATTCATTGATGGCCAGAGCAAAGACATCCGGCAGATGGCGGAAATTCAGAGTACTGCTGGAGTGAAGCCATCCTGCTCAAAAGAGACAGCAAAACCGTGCCTTAGCAATCCTTGCAAAAACAATGGCATGTGCAGAGATGGCTGGAACAGATACGTCTGTGACTGCTCTGGAACAGGCTATCTCGGCAGGTCCTGTGAGAGAGGTAAGCTTTCCAAATTCTAGCAACTAGTCCCCTCCAAGAAAAGTTTACTAAATTTCTATCTCAAGCCTGAACAGAAACATAGCAACATCTAGTGAAGTAACCTGTAGTCCACATCCCAAAACCAGTAACAAATGACTGACGCACCTTTAATAATTTTCAAATGGCTTGGTTAAGTGTATCCACTGCTCTGAAAGTGTGCTTGAGATGTCTGACTCACAATGGATGCTTCTTTTGTCTGGTTTTTAACTGATCACGGTTGTACTTACATGTCTAATTTTTTTTTTTCTCTGCAGACTAAGTATAGTCAACCCCCTCAGAAAAGTATAAAGGTGCCTGATTTTCTCTTTTTGCCAGGAAAGGGATGAGTGTTAAAAACAGAATGAGGATTATGTCAACAGCTAGTCTATAAAGACCCCGCTCACAGAAGCACAAAGGCTAGCAAGCATATCCACCAATCAGCCCATGACTTTAGATAAACGGTTTAGTGACTACACTCATTGTCACTTATTTTCTACAATAAAGCTAAAAATCAATATGGAAAAAAATATCGATGAGTTGCTCCATCATTCTTTCATAGTACAAATAGCATCTGTCCTTGAGGTACCCAACCTAACCATTA
The DNA here is from genome assembly GCA_902729485.2 of Mus minutoides. NCBI lineage: Eukaryota > Metazoa > Chordata > Mammalia > Rodentia > Muridae > Mus > Mus minutoides. The sequence goes on along the minus strand of LR750396.1, from coordinate 68,058 downwards.
CCATGCACTTCTCCTGAAGCCATGCACAGTCACTTGGTTTTCTTCAACCTTAAAATAGTTCTAATTTGGCCTAAAAGTTTAAAAGGACAAGGTAGGCATTTATAAACAGTGATTCGGTGATTTTGTTTTTTCTTTTGTTGTTGTTGTTGTTTAATCTTAAAGAAATACATTGGCTTGTCAGCATGAATGTCAACACTAATACTAACAAAATAACATAATTATGCATTAATATATGTACCAAAATACTATCACTATTATATCAGAAATAAAATTAGGCAGGTCAATAGATTGCTTCACAACATGTAAACATAGTCATTCCCCTTATGGGACTACTGAAATTCCTGTGAATTAACATTAGAGCCTAGCTGATTCGTCATCCTTTAGTTTGTATGAGTATACTCTTTATAAATTTCTCTTTGCCTTCTCTTTACTAATTAGTTTGTTTATTTTGTTTTGAAAAACTGCCAAGAGAGAGGAACAAATGACATAGCTCACACAGTAAAATACAGTTAGGCACAATGTGAGATTAGCAGACGTCTGTGAATTAAAATTTGGTTTCAATTTTAATCACTCAACAGCATGCCAGTTATCCTTATGCCTCTTGGTTAAGTGCAGCTAGAGAAAGTGTATAACTCTACTACTGCCAAACGAATTGCAAAAGCAGCCAGTTAAATATGCATGGTGTACCACCCTGTGGCAATATTCTGCTACTACTTATAGCAAAATGAAAATAGAAATGTTCGAGCTTTCTGAGTCAGAAGAGAAGAAAGGGGATATTTATATCATGCAGTAATTAGAAGTAGAGATTGAAATCATATACAGATTTCAAATAAAAGTGTAATAGCAAGCATCATCACAAGGATTTAACATACATTTTTGATTTATGGTTAGCTAGACATTCCTGCAGATCTCTTTGTCTCTAAGTTAGTCATTTCTTGAGAATAAAATAGTGGTATTGTTCTTGTTCTGGACTAAAACAGCATATTGCAAGAAGATATTTCTCTTCTAGACTGATGTTTTATCCACATGACTGTGCATATCCTGAGACCAACAATGATATAAGATGGTTGCCAGGCTCAATACCACAGAATAATGTGGCTTTTGTCTAGTTCTCAGCTGTGCCCTAGTTCAGCAAACACAAGATCATCCCTGGGCCTTTGAGTTTCAAATTCCAGAGGGAATGTTTAACTCTGTATCCTCTCCATATGCACCCATGCCAGACTAGGTTGTTAATCATGAAAGTTGACTGCCAATTTGTGAAATAAAATCACAATTATTAAGTTTCTGTTTTAATGATAAAAATAAATTGTTAGAATGTGGCTCAGTCTATGTATGCCACATCGTAGAATGATGCTGCAGTTATGCTTAATTCCACATTATGAAAGCAAAGAAAAATACATCAGAAAAATATCTGTGACTTACAGAGGATGATATTATTTTTCTATATTTATTGATTCTTTAAGAAAGGCCAATGCAGAAATGGTGTCCTGCATAGATATTAATTATTGCATTTTTATGTGTTTTTTAATGCAATGAGTTTTGAAGGTTAGATCACATAAAAGTATTCTCAGAGATAATATGTCATAAGAGCATGGGTGCCACCAGAGGTCCACTTCATACTTGTTTGTTAACATTGTAACAGATGGAGGGACAGATTTCAGAGCAATATAATTTGGCTCCCTGTCTGATTTTCATCGTTGATCACAATATGTGACTGCCTTTCAGCAAAACTCAGCACAGGTGTACACTTTAGGCTGAAACCAGGAATACTGCAGAAAGCAAATTGATCAAATCTAATGACAAGGGAGAGAAGCAGATAGAGAAAACAAAGTTGAAACTGTTTCTTCCCTGCTGGGAAGAAATGTCTTGGAATTATCCTTCTGAAGGACTCTCTTTTGATGTTGCAAATGATAAAATACTTTTTGCAAATGTTAAAAGATGCTGCTGAATAGCATAACCTTCAAATGTCAGAATGTTGTCTCACATTTATTTGGAAGTTCTATACTCCAACCTTGTGTATTTTCCATTTCTTGCCTAATTAAACATCAACTCTAATTATGAGGAAGCGTTAATGCTTTCAGTTGTCATTTATCAACAAGTTATCTTCACATTGAGACGTATTTGAAATGGCCTACTGAGGCACTCAGCTTCTATTACTTTACTATCATGCCGTTCCTGAAGCTTTCTGGAGAACACTAAAGGCTAATGAGCTGGATTTGTTTTTTCCTACTCTGAATTGTAGTTCAAAATATATTTATGACTAATTGTTGGCTGTATATTTCTAAAAAGATGAGTTCTCAACTTAGTGTTCAAATTGAGCTATTTATAAATAAAAATGAAATTATTTCAAATACTATTATATAATAGAGTAGTTATGCACATTAATTAAGCCAAATTAATAATAGTTTAGTCCTTTTATCTATATGATAGCAAAATAACAAAGCAATCTATAATGGATTTATTACTTTTATTGAATTATTTGTTGGTTTGCATAATTGACCAAAGGTTAGAAAAGGAAAAATTAAGTGTCAAATATCACTTTAGTGACCTCATAGTCATGCTTTAATTGTTTCTTTTAGGAAGCTACTTCCTGGTTATCTACATTGACTTCTGTCTTTTACAACATTGTTCCATGGAGAAACTTCTTATTTAATTTGAAATTTTGATAACAGGAAATAAAATAATATATCTTAAGATTATATTTTATGTTTTCAGCTATTAGATCTATGAATAACAACAGGCATAACAGGATAAATAAAACCATTTTGTAGTTTCACCTTCAAATTAGACTGAATTTTTTTTGTCAGACATTACAAAACTTGCTTGGTCTGGTAGTAGATATAATAAATGTTTTATTGCTCTGAGAAGTGTTTATACAAGCTTTGTATCCACATGCCAAAAAGGTCTTTTAGGTATTTTCAGTGTAGATAGCACTTGCTAATTCAAGAAGGATTTGTGTCTGGCTCAGTTGCTCTAAGGTGCCTGAGTGGTGAGTGACTGACCAGCTTCCTCAGGGCATTTTCCTAAGAACAGTTGCAAATGACACTATCCAAACCAGTTACAGTTGAAAACAAGACAGGTAATGGTTCAATCTGAGGAGGGAGCCATATTGTTCAGAAGAACTGCTCACCAAAATCCAGACTTCTGAAAGGACCTAACATTTATAGGTTGTAGCCATCCATTGGCCAGGGATAACTAGGTTAACTGAAAGAGAGGCTGGAACTGAAAAAAAGGATGGGGTGCAAGAGAAGGATGAAGCCAAGACAGAGGTTCTGATCAAGGCTCAAAGTTTAATATTTAGCACTGTGTTTATATAGGGAGAGCCTGCAGACCCATCCTTTGTTTTAGCTGGATTATGTTGCAAAGCAAACTCAGCAGGCATTCTATTCCTCAAAGCTCCTGTAGGAAATTGCAAATGTAGCAATGTGACTTCAACTAGGTCATAAAACCCATTGTGGCAAGCACTCAAGGTCTGTTTAGCCTGCTCAAAGCTGGGAGTCCTGGAAACAATGTGTAATACTTAGAGATTCAAGTTACCCATTCAAGCCTTGAATGGAAACAAATGATAAGTCTCTTAGAAAAGCTTCTGACTATCATGATTTTCTGATATAAAAACTTCAAAAGCCAAACCAGAAAAGAACCATAACAATGAGTAGTCACAGCCATAAAGGTGTGCTGTGTAGTGGTAAAGCCAGTGGCTATGCTATGAAAATAATGGAGGTAATGAAGTCTCTCTTACTTTATTTTCATCCTAGGTAGTTTTTCTTTTATTTAATGGCATTTGAATTACCAGAAACAACAAGAAAGCAGCATGACTCAGACTTGTTTCTCAGTGTCTCACCATCTTATGGTAATGAGCTCTGAGGGTTGCCGGTTCTTAAGCACTCTGGCAGAAGCAGTTTTGCTTCATGTCTTTAGTATAGTGAGTGATTTCCATGTACCTTAACATTTAGAAACATACCCACAGAAATCCAAATCCTATTTCTGGCCACACCCAAATTTCATGTATAAAGTTACAGATGCTTTAGTGATAATTCAGTATTTAGGACACCAGGTTTCTTCTTATAGATGCTGTTTTAAATTAATTCTTACTTGCAAAGAAGAGATTATGAGATTATGGTTTAAGGTATCTTAAAGCTTTTCTCATTAAACACAATAACACAGTAGAAATCTCATTGCTTATTGGATAATATGTTGTTGATTTTTTGTTATTTCCTTCTTTAGAATATTAGCTTTGATAGAGAGAATGATTTCTACATTTCAGTAATATTTCAATTTTAGAGTAGATTATGTGAAAAAAAATATTGACAGTAGCTTCTGTTCCTAGGGATTTTCCAGACAGCCCTGTCCTTAGTTATCTTCCAGAAACATCCTCTTCAATTTTTGCTCATGCAGAATCAATCAGCGCCCCAAGACTGACTAATCTTGTAGGATAGTTAGAGCTCTCACTGTCATGCATACACATATCATTGCAGTTTTTGCAATCAGGCTTACTCTGTAGCTATTCAAAACATTCCCATCCTTTTTACAAGGGAATTTATACTCATGAAACATTTATAACCCCATATGGTCAATGCTATAGCATATGCAATAGGTAGAGGGGCTTACCGATTGTTAGTATATACTTAACAAATGAGGGAGTCTTTGCTAGCATGACCCTTGCCATTACAAAACAAGAAACTCATTTATGAATCAGATGAGATGATTTTACCACTGATGTCCCGAAAAGAAAACTCAGAGGACTCCTCTTTCCCAAGTGTGTGTGCACTACACTAATGCAAACTGAACTGTATCCATTTCCTTCCATAGAGGCAACGGTTTTGAGCTATGATGGGAGTATGTTCATGAAAATTCAGCTCCCGGTGGTAATGCACACTGAGGCTGAGGACGTGTCCTTACGGTTCAGATCCCAGCGTGCTTATGGTATTCTGATGGCGACCACTTCTAGAGACTCTGCAGACACCCTTCGACTGGAGCTAGATGCAGGACGTGTGAAACTCACGGTCAATCTAGGTAAAACATGCCTTCCGCAATTCAGCTAACACTTCTCACTTTTTGTTCAGTTTTGCCTGCAAATGTTTATTAACTAGCCTGTTTGCTATGGAAAGTGAAAACAATTGAGTAATGCTTTGGTGGGCATCACTTTTTTATGTTATGTTTTTTTATGTTTTTTTTTTTTTTTTTTATACTCATAATTTAGTGTTTTGTGGTTCCTACCAACAAGGCTTCGGGGACGCCCTATCAGTGAGATGAAATTTGAAACTTTGAATTATGAGGTTTTAAGATACCTCAAGATGAATTTTTTTCCTGTTATATTTTCTGATGTCTTAATGGGTCATAGATGACACCTTTGCAAAAACAAATGACTGAATGTGTTAGATAAGATAACATGCACATGGAATATCCAATTCATACTTGCTCCTACTTCCTCCATGGGCTTCTCCTTTTATAGTCATCTTTGTGGTCCTCCATCTCTCTGTTCTTAAGTAATGTGTGGGATATCTTGCTGTCAGTCAGCAATCCACAACCCTTCAATGCCCAAAGTCTGCGGCCCTCAGCAAACAGCCATGAGAACAATAAGGACACAGGCTCCTTTACAGACTGATAATGCTTTCCTGAATAGAGGCACCATCAACAGGGTTGCTACAGTAAAACCTCACAGATCTGGATGATTTATGGAGTGAAAAAAAAGAAAAACTCAAAGAAAACATTAAACTGTTCAATTTTAAAAGGTGAACATTTTAAATTTTTTATTTATTTAAAACCTCAAATTACTATAAGCTGTGGAAGCTTGAGAAGAGATGGGCTTAGACGTTTACTTCACCTAAAATGAAAGGTCCTTCCATAAAGAGATCCCTATTTTCTGCAAGTCCTGCCATTAACTTCCTCTGAATCCTTGAATTTATTTTTCTACCTGAGCTTGACCTTTCAAAATCTTCTTTATTCACAGGTACCCCCCCACAATAACATCCTCATACCAAGAGAAGATTCAATATTCTGCCCGATAAATTTTAATATTATCATTAAATTCAAATAAGTGAAAACGAATGAGGTTTTACTGTACTTCTTGACAATATTAAACACACACACACACACACACACACACACACACACACATACACAAATGAAAAAAACCAAATTTTGAAACCATGTAGATTTATTTTTAGAAAGATGATGTTAACCCATGACTTCCGTGACAATCCTGCATTTTCAAATTGGGATGGGTACAGTAATAGCTTAGAAAATAGAAAAGAAATTCTTTCTAGCATATTGCATTTAATTACATTCAATTAATACAAGTTCAATTAAGTTGATTAGTTAAAAAAAATACACACTACTGTTTATTGTTCTGTTAGAGTTCCCTCTAGTGGCCATTAGGGTTACTACCAGAAAATTGAATAAATGGCTTAATTGCACCGAGAGGCTGTTGTGTTGTTCAAAATGAAAACACTTAGAGAGATTCTCACCAGCAAAGCATTCTGTAGAAGGAGTTGTGTAGCTGCTGGTCCTTGGCTGTTTGCAACCACTTTTCTGATGCGGTTGACGACACATGACAAACTTAGCTATATGGACACAGAATCTAGGTTTATATTTTTCATGTTCCCCAAAGGCATTAAATAATAATAATAATAATAAACCAAAGATGCAAATATCTCTCCATAAAACATTCCATATAGTTCTTTAAAAATAGCCACTGTGTTATTCACACCAGAAATTCTGTTTTTATATCTGCTTTCATGTGCAGCAAGCATACAAAAGAAAAGATGAGGAATGTAATGTGAACTTGCCACACAATGCATAAAGACAGCATTGGTAGCTCCTAAGAGAGGCATAGGCCTGGGCGCTTCATGGGATGGCTACTCTACAGCCACTGTACTTTCTAAGGGTCCATGCAGTTTTTCCTTTTCTCCTTCTGTGAATACAAGGTGTGCAATCCACCAATATCTGGTTGTAAACATTTAGTGCCCCAGAAAAATCAAAATCAAAGGAGAAATATACAAGCATAATAGAATAAGAAAATAATTTTATTTTTTTCTCCATTTAATTGCTATAGTTTTAAAGACTTCTGTGAGCCTTTGTGGGATATAGATTTTGGAAGTCCAAGATGTCTGAGCCTAGCTGAGCTTGCACTGTACCCCATTGTGACGGAGCACTTTTAATTTTGGTGAAGATAACAGTCTGTTCTTTCACAGATGGGGAGAATGTTGCAACCAGTCTAAGCCAAGCATCTTTGACAGTTAACTACTTCTCATGTTACTTAGATTTGTCACCATGTAGCTCTGTTTGAATTGGCCATATTTTTAAACATTCTCTTGTTTTCAATCGTACAATTTCATAACAGTAAATCTGGGTTCTAGAAGTACATAAAGAATAATGATATGGAGTGGCCAAATTTGCATGTGTCTGTCCCCAGAAGGGTGGACTGTAATTTTATTGGATGTCTGCAGCTATTACCTTGAAGGATAAATATTCATTTTTCATCTATTCTTCCCCATCTAGATTGTATCAGGATTAACTGTAATTCCAGTAAGTGCCTATTCAAAATTTTTAAACTGTTCTTCCTCCATTACAATGTAAGCTAGTCAAGGAAGAGAGAGAGATAAAGATAGAGAGAGTGTGTGTGTAAGAGAAACACATTTATAAATCTCATGATGAAGCAGTCCATCATCTGGAATGTAAAAATTCATTTTATATTTAAACCAGTCAAAGGGTATCCCACTAAAGTTCCTCCTTCTGTTTGGGAAAGAAATGGCATATATTTTGAAGCAGAAGGCATTTGGACAGATCTTGAGGTCCAATAGTTTCCTTTATAATTAAATAGAAAAACATACTATATTCCTTCTGTTTCTATAACTTAATTCAAATATATAAAAGAGATGTCTAACTTATCTTATTTTGGGAATTGTTAACCAATGTTCTAAACCTATACAAAGATTTATATAGACACAGTGTGTTCTTCCTTATCATATGCTCTTAGAAAACCATGAACCAGGAGAGTTTATTCTTGATTATTAAGACAATTTACATGATGAATTTTTACATCCTGATCATATATCTACAAAAATAACTAAAACCATTCAAATATGTGATATGCATGCTAAATGATGAGTCAGAAAGATGCATGGACTGAGTTTTATTTGAATTTTCATGGAGATCTGGAAAGATACAAGGACTGTGGTTTTATTTTGAGCCCCACCATTAAGTAATAAGTAGACCAATTACAATTCTTTCTGTGAATCTTTAGATTTTTCTTTTTCAGGTTTTGCTGATCACATAAAGGAAGCTCTTCCAATGGCCACAAATTCATTAGCTATGTAATAAAATGATATTAATAAACCTCTAATCTCTCATTGTCATAGTAAGTTTCTGGTCTCTGGCCCTGGAAGAAAACTGCCTGTGCATTGGGGACTCCTGAAATGTACGACTGTGTTTCCAGGAAGCAACAACTCATTCTCTGAAGGAAAAAAAATTGCAAAAGCAAAATAACTTCTCTACTAAAATGTATTTTATTGCATATTCTTGAGCTTCTACATAAGTAATCCATATTTGTCCTCTATGTGTTAATATTTCTAAGCTAAAAAGGTGAGTCTGATAAATCACTGAATACTCAATTATAAACTATAAACAACAGAGTCATGTACTTAGACATTATCATAAACAAAATAATTCCTAAATATTATCTCGCTGATCTTTAACCCCAATGCAATTTCAAGTATCCAATCATTCTCTTGAATGCCTTGCTGAAAAGTAATTTTATAAGTTTAATAGACCTGATTCTATAGGCCTGGTGCCTGAGTGTGGAGAAGTGCAGACACGTGAAGTTATAGCCACAGAGTGCTATCTTCAAAAGTGGATTTGTATCTTAACCTAATGGTAGACTACTGATTCCTGCTGAATTGGAGAAAATTCTTTTGGTGAAAATACTCATTTCTTGAGATCTACTTTAAGTAGTCATTTCATTTCATTTGTATTAAGAACAGAAATAAAACATTCACTTTTAAATTTATAAAATGAAAATGTGTACTTTGACAATTATTCCTATTCACCAAGTCAAATGTGATTCTTTCTTCTTGCTGCTGCTGCTTCTTCTTCTTCTTCTTCTTCTTCTTCTTCTTCTTCTTCTTCTTCTTCTTCTTCTTCTTCTTCTTCTTCTTCTAGTTACAATTACTTAGAACATAAATTGAATATATGTCAGTCTTCTTAGGCTCAAGTCTTCATAGTACCACAAGACTGTGGTCCTATGATCCTATGAAGAGTCTTTTTCAATACTTTAGGAAGTTCATAGAATAATAATTTTGAATACAAAGATTGTCATCTCCTAGTGATTTTTATCCTTTTAAAAGTAGTATAAGTAGCACATGAATACTTGAATTAAATTAATGTATTACAGCTCTCAGTGCATACTTCGGACAGGAGTGGTAATGGCTTAGCTTAACTGTAGTGACTGGAGGAAGCATTCAATGACCAGGTAACATTCCCATTTTCTTTTGCCTTTATTTTACTTGGAAAGCAGTGGGCAGATTTAGTGGGTTTCATAAACATGAGTCGAATTTGAGGATAGTTAGGAATTTACACATCTAATAACATTCACCTGTTTTCATCTGCCCTTCACCTTATAATCAACCCAAAATTAATTAGAAATATTTGCATCTCAGTCCAACTTCAAAAAGCAATTTATTTATAGAACTATTGTAAGCCCTAAGCTTATCTGACATTTTTGCATAATATCACTGTCTTGAAATAGTAATATGAAGTACTTCAGCTGATATATTTTAAGAGAGCTACCACAGGCACTAAATGGTCTATAACACCAACAGATTTCCACACGATGAGGACTCATACTCTAAATTGTTTCACTTAAGTAGAAGCCATCAGAGATACATTTCTGTACATTTACTTAGAATTGCTCTGCCATCTCTATAGCACCCCCACTTCCATCCTTCTTTTTCTAGTCTTTGCCATTGAAACCTGGTGAGTAGAGAAGAGGCCATGGGAGTTCTCAACCCTACCCTGTAAGAGACACCTGCTGTGTTTCTCCCTCTACTACCCCCACATTACAAGTCCAGACTCAGCTCTAGAACCTTCTGTAACAGGCAGACAGGCTTTCCTCTGAGAAAGGACTGAAATCCCAAGAACTGACTTTGTCACATTTCTTGTGGCTGTCATTTTAGTGTTTCATCTTTTGATGGTAAAGGAAAATTTCTAAGACCCATCAGACTTCCCTGCCATACCTTTGCTGATATCAGTATGAAAATGTGTTTGCTACCTGAAATTTAGAATTAGAGTATGGTCAGTTTGAAAGCCACAAGATGAAAGATAAACATGAGCATCAATTGATCCCCTCTATCCTCTGTTCAGGATAAAGGAGCAGGAAGATTATCCTTTCCTTATTTCACCTATTGTGTGTATCAGTCACTTTTCTGTTGTGATTAGCATTCGGACCATAACCAGCTTAGAGAGAGTAGGGATTGCTTGGGATTGTGGAGCCAGAGTCCATTGTGGCAGGGTGGCCTGAGCAGGCTTTGCTGTTCCCATGGGGAAGGAGGCAGGAATCTAGAACCTCACATCTTTTACCTTGTGAGTGAATCGGAAGTAGGAGGAAGCTCTCCTAACTAGCCCTCAGTGACATACTTCCTCCACCAAGACTGCAGCTTGCAGATTTTCCTCACATATTGCCACTGTCTTAGTTAGGGTTTTACTGCTGTGAACAGACACCATGACCAAGGCACGTCTTATAAAAAACATTTAATTAGGGCTGGCTTACAGGTTCAGAGGTTCAGTCTATTATCATCAAGGTGGGAGCATGGCAGTATCCAGGCAGGCATGGCACAGGCAGAGCTGAGAGTTCTACATCTTCATCCAAAGGCTGCTAGTGGAAGACTGACTCCCAGGCAACTAGGGTGAGGGTCTTAAGCCCACACCCACAGTGACACACCTACTCCAACCAGATCACACCTATTCCAACAAGGCCACACCTCCAAATGGTGCCACTCCCTGGTGCAAGAATATACAAACCATGACAGCCACCAAATGGGAGCAAGTGTTCAAATGCCTGAGACTGGGAAGGGCCATTTCCAGTGGATACCACACCTTACTTTGTGATACAATTGCCACAAAAGAAAAAAAGTACACCTACCACCTTTTACTATAGATAATTTCTGGGTAAGTAAAGATGATTTAATACAGTTAGATGGGGAAGAACTGTGAATTCACATACATTTAACATGAAGATGAAAAATATTTGAATTAATTGAAAAAGCTGTAGATCACTTGCCAAAACCCATCATAAAGCTATACTAACCTGAACTAAATAATAATAAAATGTGGTCACAACAAAATGTTTTTAGCTGAAGCCTCAGTCATTGGCTATAAAATAGTGTTTTGAAAATATGAGTATTGGGCAGTTTCTTGAATGGTTGTACTATTAATGGCTTAAATTCTTTTAATACTCTATAAATGGAGGTCTCTGTCCCATGTAAATTTTTTCAAATGCATTGTTTTAGGGTCCGTACATAATTTTACTCTCAGTCTGTTTCCTACTTCATTACAAAATCACAGAGCCTAGTCTCTTTGAAACTTTTAGAGTTAGCAAGCAAGCCTGATTTCAAACTAGAGACCTAGTAATTTTGCAGAATATGTTCAAAGTGATTAGATGATCTTTCTTCTGAAACAATTGTGTTTGTGGTGGTATATTGCTTATTTGATACTTATAATTTTGTTAAGCACCTTAGAAATGCTAATGTGATAACCTTTGAAGGTTGGAAATATTTGAAAAACTGGATGTCAAATGTATACTCATGACCCACGGGTAAGTCCTAATGGTCATAGAGGTAACCACTTTTATTTTGAA